>JUFY01032808.1:0-12614 GCA_001855655.1 Leptopilina clavipes
GCACTAGCCATCACGCCCCTGGCAATACTAGCCATTACGTCCCGGGAGTACTTGTCGAATATTTTGATATTTTTTATCAATACAGTAAGTGTTAATCAAAAATCTCCTATTGTCCCTTAAAAATAAATGTTTCGAGCTCAAAACGTGATATTGATTGATTTTTTAAACTTATTTTTAAAAAAAATATAACAAATAAAAAAAATGTTTAAAATTTACTTTGGTGTGTCAAAATTAGTTTTTCTACTATATTTTCTACAATTGTGAATGAATATCAATGAAACTTGCTACAAACTTGCAGTACACCAAGTACATTAACTTGAGTGGGGAGTGAAATTATTTCGACTTAGGACTTTTAAATAAATTACAATTATTCATTACGCCCCTTAGCTTTTACGCCCCGGTCTCCCCTACACTATTTTTGTTACTAGAAAAATTTTATTTTTACGCATTTAAATAAATATGTATTTATTAAAACAAATATTTCTTTGTAGAAATTTTATTTTTTGATGTTACTAGTAATAGTTAAAAAATAAAATTTTTATAATAAAATAGTATTTTAACTATTGTTAACTATTTTCTTTTTTTTATTATAAATTGTAACATACATAACATAATATTTATATGTTTATACATTATTGTTACAATATATAAACATTATAGTTTATCGTGAATAAAAAATATAATATTCAATTAGCCTTTAATAAATTTTTCCGACCAAAGAAGAAAATTGGTTATTGTGTGACACGAAAAATTGATTGGTGGCGGCTTCCTTTGATCAATGTTAATTCAAATTTTATCTAAAAAAAATTTTTTTACTCATTCATATTTCATTGAATATCGAAATTTTTTTTTTAAATTAATTAAAAAACATTTTCTTTTTAAATTTACATATTTGCCTATAGGGATAGAATCTCTGCTCTCTTTTTTTCAATCATTGTTATTGTGCTTGAGTAAGTTTCTTTTTCGTATGTATTATGTGCATAAGAAGGGGTCTGATTTTAATGACACGCAACGATCTGCTTAATCTTGGAATTTCACCTGCCTTATCCTCTATTAAGCATCAAACACGTTGCAAAGGAGGCGAACCATGTTAAATCAGCGTGACAACAGCGTTTCATGGTTTTCGACCAGTGCAGAAGGTCTATAGTAATGGCACACGTCAACCATCATTATTTTAAATGTACACACAAACGCCTTTTTTCAATTCTTTTTTCTTCTCTTTATATTTTTTTACTATGCAAAAATCTGTAAAATATTCCATACAATTTCGTAAAATACAAAATATTTTGTAAATAAGAAATTTTGTATTCATTGTATTGTATTTTCTTTCTACGATAGTTTTTTGAGGAATCTGTTTTAATATTATTAAAGTAATATTGTTAAAATAATATTATTACAATATAATAATATTATATAGCAATATTACACTGAAAAAAAAATTTATTTGATTCAAATAACCGATTACTTGTCTATTATCAAATAAATATCTACTTGAATCAAATAATATTTACTTAAATCAAATAATCAGTAATCAGTAAATCAGAATCAGTAATTTCAGTATTTGAAGCTTCAAATACTGAAATTATTTAATTGAAAAATTTATTTAATTGATGTAAATAAAAATTATTTGATTGTGAAATTATTATATTGTAAATATTTATTTGATAATAGACAATCAATCGGTTATTTGAATCAAATAAATTTTTTTCAGTGTATTGAAATATTATATAATATTATTTATAACTAATATTATTTATTAGTTATTTATTATTTATTAAATAGTAATATTATTTATAACTAGATTAGGAAATTCTTCTTGAAATGTTTATCAAATACTGAAAAAAATTCATTTGATCCAATAACCGTTTATTGGTATCAAATAAATAGAACCAAATAATTTTCATTTGAATCAAATTAAATGTAATTGAATCAATTTCTGTTTTTATAATTCAAATAACATTTAATTGACTCAAATAAAATTTACTTGTCACAAATGAAATTTACTTGTCACAAATAAAATTTACTTGCCAGAAATAAATATTTATTTTCTAATAATTCAAGTAATACATTATTTGAATCAAATAATTTTTTTGTTTCAGTAATTGTCAATTAGGTAATTTAGAACCTGATTTGAAATGAAAAATTGACCATTAATATACATGTTTAAAAAAAATTGTATGTAAACTTTTACGACAAAGTGAATAAATTTGTTCAATGTGAACGTTTAGTTAGGGGTCCGAATGAAAATCAAGATCCGACACCTTAACCCTAATGCGCCAATTAAGAAAACAGTATAACAGTCAGGTATATATATAGGGATGCGTGTTAAAAAACAGGTATATATATAGGGACCGAAAACAAAAACTTTGGTTACCAGTCGTTTCCACAAAGTAGGTAGGTACTTGTTGCGTATCCACAGATCTTTCTGGTGTGTTCACACCTACCAGATGGACTGGAAACCAGCCATACTCGTTCAGAACCGGTTCCTTGTCGCGAACCGACAGTACGTCTTTTTCGCGAAGAGCTACTCTCGTTAAGCACATCGAGGGCTCGAAGGACTGTCCTTCCAGTTTTCGTGGATCTTACCCGCGCGTACGAAGCCCGCCTACTCGATTACCACCGACCATTTTTTTTTCTTCTCTTTTTCCTTTTTTCATGGTACATATCGGTTGTATTAGTCGTTCTGAACCGGTTTTTCCCTTGAAACATTAAGACTAAGAAAAATAAGCACAGAAGCATTGGCTATTCTTTTTTTTTTCACTCACTTCTCTGATTATTCCAGAGGAAAATATCTCTAGGGGATAGTATCACAATTGCAAAAATGTTGGTGTAGGTCTTTTTAGAAATTTTTTCCAATCTTAAAATTTGTTTGTTTAGTGGAAAAAATTTTTTCATTGTGTCAGAATTATTCAATAATGACAAATTTTTTGTTTGTGAATTTTTTTAAGAGTTGTCACAAATTTCGAAGTAGAAAAACTGCTCTTGCGTCAGACAGAGTACAACGAAAAACTTAGTAGGGAAATTGTTGTTTTGTCAGACAGAAAACGGATTCGTGAAATGATGAAGAAAATATTTAACAATTTTTGCTGATAATTAAGTAGAAAAATTATCAAGAAAAATAAATCGTTGGGTCAAAAATCTTTGGATGTATATTTGAAAAAAAATTTGGAATATTTATACATGAAAATTTTATATCGTGATGTATTAAAGTGAAATTGATTTGTAAAAATTCTTCCACGAGAATATTTCTTAGATGTAACTGAAAACTTGGTATTTTAGAAATTTTGAAATGAATCTAATATTTTGTTTCAAAAATGCATAAATTCCTAGCAAGGAATTTCTTGAAAGGAAAACTTTTTTTTTTTAAATAAATCTCTGTGCAGTCTGAGCAACGTCATGAATGTAATGCGCGTCCAATTGAAAAACGATGTTTGATGATGTTTTGATAACGTGGATGTAACAAGATATACACATACATTTACAATATAATTATTTCCTACATTACAATATAATTACCATGGAAAATTTAATTTTTATACCATTATAATAATAAATTTGGAATTAAACGCAAGAGCTAATTAGTTAGCTTTATTAGCTAATTAGTTTTTAATTTCATTTACTTTTACGTTTTAGTAAAAAAGTTTTTGTTAGCTTTATTAGCTAATTTGATTATAATTTCATTTACTTTTACGTTTTAGTAACAAAGTTTTAATTAGCTGTTTTTTTAATTTTTCAAGTTTTAATTAGTAATAGAAATATTTGTATTTTTGAAAAATTCATGACGCTATCAGATGCAATATTATTTCTTCTTTCAATTAAAAAAATGGCTTATTTATTTGTTTAGTGAAACACGAAGATGGTCCACTCAAAATTAATAGTCGGTTCGATTAAGTCATTAGGAACCTGTTGCTCAGGATGAATTATCAATTAGTGGTTCTTAACGCTTGACGCACTAATTGCCTAAGCATCTGCCACTTGAATAATCGTTTGCTGATTGGACAAGAATTTCTTTAATTCCCATATATTCTCTATGGGCTATTTCACGTTTCCTTTCAAATTAAATCTCATCGGTTCTTATTAAGAAACCTGTAAAACGAAATTTGAATTTAGAGAAAATAGTATTAACTTTGAATAAACGTGTTCGCTTTAGTGTTTCTAATTTACTTACTTGTTTCGAACAGAATAATCATGTTGGAAGGCAAAAATAAAATAACCAATAATTACACTGAAAATAATTATAAAGTAACTTTTACTATATTTACCAAGGAATTTAGGCGCATTTCTAGATAATTTTTACCATTTCCGAAACTACTATTTCCAAACTAAATTTTAGTAAAATTAGTAAAAATTCCGGACAATTTATGTTTTACTTTGCGTAAATAGTAAAAGTCACTATACTTTTTCTGTGTAGTATTTACATAACAAAATAATTAGCATTATAATTATTTACTAAAAACTGAACTAAAGAATCTCAACGAGTTATTAATTCTTATACCTTGTTCATTTCATCTCCTTTACGAGCAAAAAATTTTTTCGCCATCTGTCGGACAATTCCAAAAATTATACTGGCGGGAAATTTAAATTGAACGAAGCAAGAGAGTAAAAATAACTCAAATGATATAATTATTTACAATCCCCTAAATAATAACTGTCTGTATTAATTATTATTTTTAATTATTATTATACAATAAGTAGATGAAGTTAAATTAAATGCAATTATTTCGCATAGTTATTATTTGCAAAATTCTTCCTTAAGACGACGTTTTTTTTTTCTTTTAATTTTTTATTTTGAGTCAGCGAAGCATTGTAAAAAAGGTACAAAATGTCTTTCAGTACTCTCGACAATTCTTTACGAGAGCCTTCGATGTTGAACATGTGACTAACGCTACTTAATATCCCACAACGGAAGCGACGAAGCTTCTCTAATTTCCAACTCTTACGTGTTTTCAGGTGTCAGTCTACAAAACTGCACGACCGGACCGTTCCCAACGGGAAACAACAGCAGCAGTGCTTCACGACAACGGCTCCTCGAACTCTCACATGGATTAGGTGCCTTGAGGCATTACAATGATTTGGCGAATCATGTATTGTCATTAAATCAACAAGGTGCCGTTGTCACAAAATTATTAGGTAAGTTTTTTTTACTGTTTTTTCAAATTTTTTTTTATAATTAATCAAAAGGGTTTTTTGGCGTTGGCAATTCTTTTTTATACACGGTTTTTTAAATGTTCTTTATAGCAGTACAGAAATTGATTCACTTTTCAAAATTGATTCACAAGAATTCCCATCTTACGATGAGAATTTATTATGAATTTTGACAGAAACTAAAAAACTGGGTATGTCCTTGTTTAAGCCCTATTTGGCCTCTTTATTAAAATAGAGCTTTAACAAAGACCTTGCAAGGAACAAAAAAAACTTGATAGACCCTTGTTAAAGCCTTGTTTCTCCTATTTAAAATAGGGTTTTCACAAGAAACTAGGAAAACTGACTACGCCCTTGTGAAAGCCCTGTTTGACATACTTTGTTCTGTTAGAAAAGGGGTTTCATAATGCCCTTTCCAGAAACTAGGAAAACTATTAAGGTCCTTGTTAATGTCCTATTTGTCCCTCTGCACTTATTAGAATGAAGCTTTAACAAGGACTCTGCCAGTAACTAAAAAAACTATTTAGGTTCTTGTGGAAGCCCCGTTTGACCTAATTTTTCCTATTTAAAATATAGGGTTTTCACAAGAAACTAGGAAAACTGGCTACACCCTTGTTAAAGCCCTGTTTGGCTTACTTTGTATTATTTAAAAATGGTTTTAATGGCTTTGCCAGAAACTACGAAAACTGGTTAGGCCCTTGTTAATGTCCTATTTATTCCACAGCACTAATTAGAGTGAAGCTTTAACTAGGACTCTGTCAGTAACTAAAAAAACTAATTAGGTTCCTGTAATAGCCCGGTTTGACCAAATTTGCCCAATTTTAAATTGGGCCTAAAGATGGGCTTCTTCAGGCTTGAGAAAACTATCTAAGCCCTTGTAATAGCTCAATTTCCCCGACTTGGCTCTATTTAAAATAGGGCAAATAAAGGGCCTGTTCAAAAATTTAGAAAACTGGCTAGGGCCATGTCAAAGCCCCACTTGAATTAGGGGGGAAAAAGGGAAATTTCTCTTTTGCAAAGATACGTACTTGATCTATAACTAATGTTAGGATAGTGTTTGTTTAGACATTGTTAATAATTTTAAGGGATTTCTTTTCTTTGAATATCAAATTAAGATATTTGCGATAATTTATAATTATATTTTATACAAGTCAGTAACGACAGATGAAAGTTGAACCGGTTTAAAGTGACTTTTATTAGTTCGCACCTTCAAAAGTTTCACGTGAATGTTTAATCGCCCGTTAACTGCACATAAAGTCTTAACATGTAAACTGTAAACTTTCAACGCTCACATGATAAATTGACTCTTTCCTAGCAGTCCTTGAAGCACATATCACTTTGTTCTCTTCTACCTTAACATACTATATTTTAAACTGTGTTGTTTAATTGTATATTTTAAATTTATCAAATATTTTCCTTCATAAAGTTAGAATATTTAATTTATTCGAAATATTTGTAATTTTGTAGTAATCAGGATTAAATTATGTGGTCCTTTTTGAAGCCCTATTTCAAATATAGGGCGAAGCGGGGAAAATGGGGCATTAACAAGGGTCTAGCCAGTTTTCCTAGTTTCTGTCAATGTGGTTGTTAAAGTCCCATTTTAAATAGGACCAAATGGGACAATAACAAGAGCCTAGTTAGTTTTCCTAGTTTGTGGTAAAGCCCTTGTGAAAATCCTATTTTAAATAGAACATATTGGGCAAATTAGGCATTAATAAGGGTTCAAGCAGTTTTCCTGGTTTATAGAAAGGCTTTTATAAAGTCCTATTTAAAATAGGACAAAAAATGGGACAAATAGGGTTTTAACAAGGTCCTAGCCAGTTTTCCTAATGTATGGAAAGACTCTTGTTTTGGCCCTATTTTAAATAGGACAAAGTGGGTCAAATGGGGCATTAACAAGGGGCTAGCCAGTTTTTCTAGTTTCTATCAAGGTGGTTGTTAAAACCCTATTTTAAATACGGCAAGTACGGCAAATGGGGCATTAACAAGGGCCTATCCAGTTTTCCTACTTTCTATCAAGGTCCTTGTTTAGGCCCTATTTTAAATAGGACAAAGTAGGGAAAATGGGGCATTAGCAAGGGCCTATCTAGTTTTTCTTCTTTCTATCAAGGTCCTTGTTTAGGCCCTATTTTAAATAGAACAAACTAGGCATTAACAAGGGCCTAACCAGTTTTCCTAGTTTATAGTAAAGTCCTTTTAATGTCCAATTTAAAAAGGGCAAAATGGCACAAAGAAAGCTTTATCAAGGGCCTAGATAGTTTTCCTAATTTCATTAATGGACCTTATTAAATCCCTATTTTAAAAAGTAGAAAATTGTACAATTTCTTTTTGAGTATGTTTTTTTCTATTCTTCTTAAAGTTTGTATTTTTTCTTTATGTAATTTTCAAAAGTTATAAATCGTCTTTTCACAATGAATATATTTACTATTTTTTAAAAGCTCACAGTATTTTTACACTGTGTCGCAAACACATAAAATAGGGAAAGTTTTCTTTTCTCGAAAATTATATTCTACAAATCGTCGAGTTGAACCATCTCAACTTGTGAAATGATATATAGTGTGTAAGAAATAGTGTTAACAAAACCATTTGACTTTACAAGCGGCTTCAATAAATAGTTTTGACTGGTCGATCATTCAGAAGAACAAGAAGGTTATACATGTTTATGCCCCTTGTATATAAAATTTGCACTTTACACTTATTTTAAAGAAAGATTGCTCTTTACTCAAAAGGGCAAGAAAGAAAAAAAATCGAACAAACGAAAAAAGAAAAAAAAATTTCAAGAGCAACTCTAGAAAATTATAGGGAACGCATTGCATTACGAGCTTTATAAAATGTAAAGGTTCGCTTCATGTTGCATGTGCTCGTTAGTCGACAAGAAATTAAGACTCGTCAGGATGACTTTGTTTTGCCGAAAGAAAGAAATGCGCAAAAATTGAGACATATAAACGATGAGTGAAGCTCATAACGCCCTTAGTAATTATAATTAACGCTTTTAGAAAAGAAAAGAAGAAAAAAACATAAATGAGACGCATTTCTTCAATGTGTATAATAATGCAACATTTCACACTGATTAGTGTCGGTTAATTAAATTGCATTTTCATTTTTTTCTATATATACTTGAGTATTAGAAATTGCACGTCATAAATATTAATTTTCTTTGAAAATTTTACCGCATTTATGGAAATAGAGAATTTGTGTGAAATTATTATTTTTTTTTTGGGGTAAAATTTTTAGAATTTATAGATTATAAATTAAATTATAAATTAAGTAATTTTTTAATTTTATTATAAAGTAGGAGAATTTTTTCCACAGGTTCCTATTTTAACTAGGAGTGGGGAAAATAGGGCTCTAGCAAGGAACTAGTCAGTTTTTACTGTACCTAGAAAGGCGCTTGTTATAAACTACTTTAAAGGGCAAAGTAGGTCAAATAGGGCTTTAGTAAGGTCCTGGACGGTTTTCCTATTTTCTGACAAAGTCTTTGTTAGAATCCTACTTTAAGTAATATTTTTTAATTTTTAATGTAAAGTAGGACAATTTTTGCACGGGTTTCTATTTTAACTAGGAGAGGGGAAAATAGGGCTCTAGCAAGGAACTAGTCAGTTTTTACTGTACCTAGAAAGGCGCTTGTTATAAAATACTTTAAAGGGCAAAGTAGGTCAAATAGGGCTTTAGTAAGGTCCTGGACGGTTTTCCTATTTTCTGACAAGGCCCCTATTAATGCCTATTTAAAATATGGCAAAGTAGAGAAATGTCTGCACTTGAATCAACAATTTGCTATAGTTTTAGTAGCTAGTAGCGTTAATTAATTTTACCTTCAAATCATTACATCTTTAGTGGTTATTATATCAATTAATATTATTCTCAAATAGTCTCGTTTACTACCAGTATAAATTAATATTACGTCAAAGCATATTAAAAAAAAATTCATTCTAGTTTGAAGTAATAGTAGTTGCACTTAACATTACCTTCCATTTATTACTAAAGACTAATATTATCAATTAAGGCGAACAATTTATTACAGTTTGTAAATGGATTGAAATAAAGACGAGTCAGGAAATATTTAAAATATTATCGTTTATTAAAATAAAATTGGAGACACGAAATCGGAGATACAATTAAAAGGCTCGTTCGTCACAGACCGATTAGATTATGATTCCCTCCCGTTAGCATAAGGGCACTGTGATTATACAAGAGTGGGGATCCCTACTTCTTACAGTTCGGCCGTCCTGATAAACTGTTCGACTCGAACAGGTATAATTTCGTCGCTTACAAAATTTCGTAAATCGTCAATCAATTACATTCAGAAAAATAATTCGGAAAAGCTTCGCAAATTAAAGCAACAATTTCCTTACACCAAGGCTTCATGTTGCACGCTTCCCACGTACCTACATATGGTTTTTGAGTCAATTGGAAATTTTCCGGGTCATTAAGAACATATCGATCATTGCGCAATTTTTTTACAATTTCATATGGTCCTTTAAATTGAGGTATTAGTTTTTTTGACGTGCCAACAGAAGTATCAAAATTTTTGACCATAACTAAATCTCCAACCTCATATTCATACGATGTCTTGCGTTTTTTATCGAAATACATTTTATTATATTCTTGTGACTTTTTTATTTTCGCGCCTGCGTCTGATTTAATTTTTTCAAAATCGCGAGTCGAGTCGTCGAGTTCAGCCTGCTCTAAATATTCAGCTAATTCGTCTTTAGTATTACCGCGCTGGTTGACTCCAAATAATAATTTGCTGGGGGTGGTTCCAGTTGATTTTTGAATCGTATTGTTTAGAGCAAACTCCACGTCGGCGAGCATCCTGTACCAATAATTTCCTGTTGACGAGTCGGAGATTTTCGCTAACATTCGGCCTATGACTCGGTTTACCCTTTCCACCTGTCCATTCGCTTTCGGCGACGCGGTCGCAATCAACACGTGACTAATGTTATAATCGTCGACAAATTCTTTGAATTCTTGTGAAGTGAAGCAACTTCCGCGATCCGATACAATTGTTTTCGGTCTGCTATAATCCCTCATGTAACCCCTCAAACATTTTATCGCTTCTTTACTATTTGTAGTTTTTACCGCGTAAAGTTTCACAAATTTTGTGAACCCATCGATTATCAAAAAAATGTGTTGTTTCGACGCGATGCGTTTGTCAATCGGACCAAAATGGTCAATGTGACAGGTGAGAAATGGTTTTTCGCCTTTCGGAATACAATTCAAATAGCCCTCCCGTTTTCCCGTCAACGGAGAAAAAGCGATACACTTCAGACAATTCGCTACATACGTTTTAACCGTGATAGTCATATTCGGAAACCAATAATTCCTAAGAATTGCCTCGCACGTTTTTTCGTATCCGAAGTGACCCATTTCGTCGTGATATTTTCGTATCACCTGATTTTCCATTTTTTCCGGCACATAAAAAAGAGTTACATTATCCCGTTTACGGTAAATCAAACCATTTCGCAATTCATACAACTTATCTTCTTCGTTTTGCAATTTTTCCCGTAGCGCTTTAATTTTAGGGTCGAGGTTTTGACAAATTAATAAGTTTTCTTCGAAAGAGTTGTCCTCCACAACCATAACGTTTACTACTCCGCTAAATGCATCGACATGTTGCATTCGTTGCATTTTTCCCGTAGCGCTTTAATTTTAGGGTCGAGGTTTTGACAAATTAATAAGTTTTCTTCGAAAGAGTTGTCCTCCACAACCATAACGTTTACTACTCCGCTAAATGCATCGACATGTTGCATTCGTTGCCCTGAACGGTGTTCAAAAGTTTTATTATAATTTTCTAACTCCAAAGCCCATCTCTCGATTCGGAGGTTGATCTTTTTTTTCCAGGGCTAACTTAAGTGCATTGCAATCTGTGACAATTTTAAACTCTATCCCATGCAGGTAAATACGAAAACGTCTAGTAGCATAAATCACGGCCAGAGTCTCTAGTTCAAAACTATGGTATCTACTCTCGACTTCAGATGTCCTTTTTGAATAATAAAAAATCGGGTGGAATTGACCGTCTGATTGTCGTTGCAAAAGAACTGCACCATAGCACAACTTACTTGCATCGCAATGCAACTCCATCTCGCTTGTCGGGTTATAAATACTCAGGACCGGTGAGTCTACTAATTTTTTCTTCAAAATCTCAAAAGCGTGAAACTCTTTTTCCCCAAAACCAAAATCTGCTCCCTTTTTTAACAATTGATGCAATGGGGCGGCAAGCACAGAAAATCCCTGTATAAATTTTCGAAAATACGCACGAAGTCCCAAAAAGCACTGAATTTCGCAAACAATTTTTTCAAGACCTCAAAATGCTTTTCTATCGTGGTTGTCGCTACAAGAATATCATCTAGATAGACAACCACATCCCCGCTCCTTATTAACTTTTCAAGGACAGCATTTATAAAGCGTTGGAATTTTGCAGGGGCAGTTTTTAACCCGAACGGCATTTTTAGATATTTGAATTGACCAAGTGGAGTGGTAAAAGAAGTGTACTTGATCGAATCCTCGGCCATATCAATATGATGAAATCCGTCTTTGCAATCGAGTAACGTAAAAAATTTTTCACTGCGTAATTTATCTATCTGATCTTCAATTAAGGGTAGAGGGTAGTTATCCCTAAGCGTGATTTTATTTAGAAACCTGTAATCAATACATAATCGATATTCACCATTTTTTTTCTAACAAGGACAATTGGTGATGCATAAGGTGAATCACTATCCCGGATAATTCCTCTCAACATTAAAGAGTCAAGGATAATCTGAAGTTGAGCTTTTTCCGCAAAGGACAATTTACGCGGACCAAAATAAATAATGTGGTCACTTGTCAATCTTAAACTCAATTGTATTTTAATTTTCGGAGACTCTGGACGCTCGAAATTAACATAGTAGAAAATAAACAATTTTTTTAATGAATCTTGGATTTTTTGATCGATTTCCGGATTTATCTGCAATGAATTCGTGACGTTATCGGGCTCTAAAACAATATTAAAAATTTCTTGTGTTACCGTAGCCTCCTCGGGAGATAGAGCTTTTAGTCCTAAATTAAATTTACCCAATGTATCACGACCTAATACTACCGAATTATGCATAGTTTTATGGGGAACCACAAAAATTTCTATTTCACGCTCAATATTATTTAAACACACTTTTGCGGTAACTCTACCCAATCTCACAAGAGAACTATTATTTATTCCAACATACTTACAATCATCCATACTACATGATTTCAAACCTGAAGCCGGGGCACAACTCTCCTTCACAAAACTGATGGGGCTGCCGGTGTCCAGGAGCGTATCCAGAATTTTGACAGAAGGTGTCTCGTCGGAAATGAATTCAAATCTCGCTGTCTTGAAGCACTGGTCGTCGAAGGTCTCGGAAACGTCATCCAGCTGATGACCTTGTAAATGCTCAGTCACTGGATTTATGTGACCTTTTTTATGACGATCGGATGAATTTCTCGGAACACTGCTTGAT
>JUFY01032808.1:14492-37782 GCA_001855655.1 Leptopilina clavipes
CGGAAACGTCATCCAGCTGATGACCTTGTAAATGATCAGTTACTGCATTTATGTGACCTTCTTTATGGCGATCGGATGAATTTCTCGAAACACTGCTTGATTCGCTACCACCGGAAGTTTGATTCTTTTTTTTCGGACAATCCTTTAGTTGATGTCCCATTTCGAAACACCGGAAACAGGCTCCTGTCGGTCTCTTTGGTTGGGTGCACTCCGTTGACCGGTGACCAAATTTACTACAGTTGTAGCACCGCTCACTAGAGAATCTCTTAGGTGGACCGGAATCCTTGGGACCATTCTCAGGTTTCGTACTGTTACTGGTATTAGGTTTTCTAGTTTCTTGTGTATTTTTACTTTCTTCTTTGAGATCAATTTTCTCAAAAGCCTGCAGCAATTCCTTCTTCCCGGAAAAGCGTTGGATTCTTGCCTGGTTCCGCAAGGAAGTATTCGAGATGCCATCAATGATGTAATCTATTAAATCCTCCTCTTCGATAGGCACTAAATTAGCGAGAATCAGTTTTTCGTGAAAATAGTCACTAAAGCTTTCCGAAGATTTCCATGTCCGGTTTTCGAATTTCCTTCGAAGGTCTATTCGACTCTGACGATTATCAAACATTGCTGACATTTCCACAAGTAACTCTTCCACTGGCATGCTTATGTATTCCAACTTTGAATGGAACCACTTTAAAGCCCTTCCTTTTAATTTGGTTCCTATTAACAGTCTCTTATGTGCATCGTCCAGTTCGTATGTGCTACACAGAAGAAGAAACTGTTCCCTCCATTTGCGGAAATCGACATCGCTGCCCTCGAAGTCGCTCAGCAAATCCTTCAGAGAAGTCACGTTAATTTTCTTCGCAAGTTGTGGTGTCTCCGGCCGGGGGGTTTCACTTCGAGCCAAGGCCAACTCGCGCCTAGCTAATTCCAATTCCCTGGTCAAGAGGTCACGCTCGCGATTTAAAAGTTTAATTTCCCGTTCCATTGCAATATTGTTTTGAAGTGAGTAAGTGTTTGTGTTTCCACTTGCGTTTCCTTGTTCTACAGATGTATGGACCTGCGGGGGAAGATCAATTAGTTCTCCCGTAGGCCCCCTCGTTTCCTGTGAACTCTTAGGATTCCCCGATGTCTCCCCACTATCTTCCTCCTCGTCGTCGACTGTTGGTGTACGGATGCTTTCCTTAATTCGGGCGGCCTCTTCCAGCCAATGGTCGCTTGGATCAGTTTCCTGTAATCGGCGAATAATTTCGGCCATCGTACCGTAAGTCGTTATTCCCAACCTTCTTGCCACCTCTCTAAGAATAGTCACTTTTTATGAAGTGGGGTCAGACGTTCCCTTTTCTTTCGTCATTAGAGAACACTCGCGTGGGTTTTGGGGTACAACACAAAAGAAGAAGGCGGTTGCCGTTTAGGGAGGGTGTAAACTGATCCAATCTTGCGCACTTTTCGCTTTCTGGCACTTTGGAGTAAAATCCCGCTTGATTTTCGCGCCAATTAGCGCCACAGACGTTCACTTTCGGGTATTAATTGAGCGTCACGAAAATTCGCCATATGCAAATTTTTACAGAATTGCTCAATTTTCTCCTTTCTCACACTTATAGGGAGTCGATGGGGAGACAAAATCACAGGGAAATCCACTCTCACTCACTTTATAATTCCACGGGAAGTTATCTTAAGTTTGTGTCAATTAATCCATAAAATCATTTAAAACTTCAGACACGAGGCACGCGTTAAAATTTGAGTTCTGTGACGAAAATAAAAAGTTTTTTACAGAAGTTCAGCCTAAATTTAAAACAAATGGGTCTGGTCCCGTACACTTCACATTCGGCAAAAAGATTAGTAAAAATCTGAAGTTCTTTAAGCACGAAAGCGAAAAATAATTGAAACACAATAAAACCGAGGACCGACGATACTTTTCCAAGTTAAAATTTTTCTCCGATTTTTCTCCAATTTTCACACTTAAAAGTCACTGACCGATGTGGGCTGTTAAATTACGAATCCCACTTCTGAATTGTAAATGGATTGAAGTAAAAACGAGTCAGGAAATATTATTTAAAATATTGTCATTTATTAAAATAAAATTGGAGACACGAAATCGGAGATACAATTAAAAGGCTCGTTCGTCACAGACTGATAAGATTACCTTGGATTCCCTCCCGTTAGCATAAGGGCACTGTGATTATACAAGAGTGGGGATCCCTACTTCTTACAAGTTTCAGTAGCTAATAGTGTAAATTAATATTAGACTGAGGCGTTCGAATTTTAAATTTCTACATAATTACCCATGTAGAAATTTTGACCGGGCACTGGTCGGGCTACAATAGGAATGTGTGTTTCATTCGCATTAAAAGTAGAACCCAGTTAAGAACTTCTAAACGGAATAAAAATTTCGAAAATTACATTAAATGACGCAAAAATTTTATTAAACAGAAGAAAAAAACTACAGATTTAAACGCTACCCAAAGTACTTCCTTATACCGAAAAAGGAATGTAATTCTTAAACGATAAAAAACGTCAAAGCATGTTCTTAAAGTCCCTTGAACTTGGTGCTAAAAACACTTTCGGAAGGTGTTATATACAACAAAAAAAAGTGAATCCCTTTCGGCAAGTTTTTCATACACTCACAGTAAGGAAACAATTAAATGCTGAATTCTGAAAAATATTTCCGAGACAACACACCTACCAGAAATTGAACTCTGATGTTTGTCATTACCTTGCAGGTGCAATCAGATTCAGGGAAACTTCAAAAATTAAGGAAAAAGAAGTCTTGCATTCGTTTTTCTCTCTCTTTCTTTCTCTAAACTAACTTCATTCGCACTTGATGTGAAGATAGGAAGGCGAGAGAAGAAGAGCAAGGGATGAAAGAAGAGGAAAAAGTGTGTGTGTAATAAAAAATGAAGGTGAAACACTTCGATCCTGCTCCTCGCGGCTCGTTCCTCGTTAAGTTTACGAGCCGCTCGTAAAAATACCGTTCGGACTGCTCTCGCCTCTTTGGTAATGTCTTCATCTTCAGAAAACTGACTCCTTTTAGCTTTGGCGAGGTGAATATAATGTACCATAATCGTGCAGCCAATTACTTAACGCCACGAGACAATCAATCTCACGGTCACTCTTGCCGTCGAGCTTTCCCCGATAAGATCTGTCGGCACATATGCCAAGAATCCGCCTTTATCTTACTTCTATATATACAAACATATACATATATATGTAAATAATACACACATAGAAACGATCGTTTCTCGAATTTCTGGTTTCTTCAGGAAATCGTCGAAAAAACATCGTTTCGAATTCTCAATGAGGTTTTGCTGGAGCAAAAGAGGCGAGAGAATCGATTCCTGTCCTCTCATCCTCCCTGGACACGCGACGATTTTTTTCAATCTCATTATTCTTTTAAACTATTCGCAAAACAAAAACAAAAAAAGACATCGTCTCGCCAATCGACAAAATAGCTGCGAAGATTAAATCCAAGACCTGAAATTTGTCATTCTGTGATTCTTTAATTGGTTCTGATGTATGACTATTTAATTAGGTATTTAAAAAGGTATTTAGGGTGAAATTTTTCCAATTGTGAATCATATTTTGTATTTATGTTAAATTAAAACGTATTTTGTTTACAATTTACACTCAGGAAAAAATTATATGTTTCAAACTTTGCACCAAATCTTCTATTTTTAGAGCCCGCAATAATGATTTTCTATTTGCATATTAAAAGAAAGCTTGATATCATGCAAATTTTTTACCATATTTGTTTTATATTGCCTAGTAATGTGATTTATTATTGTTACGATCAATTTTCCATTTGTTTAAACAACTTATTATTGATTATTTATAGCATTTTCAAATAAAACTAGAAATCAGTATATTTCTAAAAAGAAAAAGTTAACTTTTTTTAATACTACTATAGTAGTTAATTAATTCAATTAATTTGTTAAAAAGTTAACTGTTTTTAATACTACTTAGAATTAAATTAATAATTCAAAGAAGAAATTTAGTTAAACTGATTACAACTATTGCTGAAAATTGTTTAAATAAACAATTGTTGTTATTTACCAACTTTTTACACAGTGCACCTAAAAAAATTAAGTGTTATACTAATTTTTCAATTCATCGAGCTTTACATAATAAAAAATAAAGAAAGAATGTAAAACTATTATTTCAAAAATTGTTTAAACAAAATATTATTGATATTTACTCAATTTTTCATAGTGCACTTCGAGAAATACAGTTTTTTTCCTAATTTTGCAATTCATGGAGCTAAATATAATAAAAAGTAAAGAATTTATGTGAAATAATTATCTCAACAATTGTTTAAACAAATAATTGTTTAACTAATAATTTTATATAAATTCCTTATTTTTTATAATTAGCTCTATAAATTGCAAAATTAGAAAAATACAGCATTTTTTTATGTGCAATGAAAAAAAGTTAATAAATAACAACAATTATTTGTTTAAACAATTGCTAAAATAAAGATTTGACATTTAATATTTTCGGTTATTATAATTATCTCTATTAACTGCAGAACTAGAAAAATAGTGCATCCTTCTAGGGGCAATGAGAAAAAGTTAATAAATAACAACAATTATTTGTTTAAACAATTATTTGTTTTATTGCTAAAATAAAAATTTAACATTTAATATTTATCGGTTATTTTAATTAGCTCCTTAAACTGCAAAATTAAAAAAATACTGCATCTTTCTAGGTGCAATAAAAAAAAAGTTAATAAATAACAACAATTTTTTGTTTAAACAATGTTAAATAATAGTTGTAACAAATTTAACTTAATATCTTATTTCATTTATTGATTTAATACTAACTAATACTACTGAAAGCTCCTAAATTTATAGAAATTTACTTTTCTCTATATTGATTTTGGAATTGTTATAAATTAGCAATGCATTGTTTAAACAAATGAAAAGTTCATCGTAACAATATTAAATACAAATACTTAGTAAGTAATAACTGTATAGCAATGCATTTAGTTGATTAAACCAAAATTATTTTGTTGTTTCAAATAAATTTTTATCTGAGTATACAAAGGAAACAGTTTATCATTGCTTCACTAATTTTAAGATCTGATTAAAATGATATTTTTTCTTTTTATAGCCAGTTAGTAGCAATTTTTGTACTATAATCGTAAAAAACGATCGAAAAAATTCATTGGGTCTTCAAAATCATTCTGATTATTAATTCCACTCAACACTCAGGAATCTATTACATACTGATGATCCAATATCTTATTTGAAAAATCTAAAGCTTATTCAAGCAGAGAATTCAACGAAACTGGTTACGTAAAGGGCGTCGGTTTTTTTTTTGTGACATTTTGTTGAAAGCTTTTTTTTTTTTTTTTGAAGAATTTGTGTTAATTCAAGCATATCAATTACAATATTATCCAGTAGCAGGTTCATCATCGCTTCATTCAAAATTGTTCCGACCTATTAACACACTATGGGAGATTATTTATTAAATACTTGTGCAGACTCAAAAATTCTCAATATAAATATATTATAATCTGGTGTTACACCGACTGTTACTGACATGCGCGCGGGGCAAACAAAGAAAATCGAAGTCCAGGTTGGAATTTGCTCGAGGCTTTGGATACCTATTAGATGGGTATATCGTTTATGTACCCAACACGCACTTCATTCCGTGGGAGCGCACGCTATATATTATATGTATACCGTCTTCCAATAGCATCATTATTGTTATTAATAATAGTTTGTAACGACCGATAATTGCTCAAGTCTGACTGCGCCTCTGGTTTCCATTACCTTCGCAACAGTGCTGGCATCCAATCAAAATTAACTCTTGCTGATGATAATGGTGTATATTTGTCGAAACAGTGGCTGCGCGGTCCATTTGCTGATGATGACGACGTGTGCGTGCAGTTCATTTTAAAAGATGATTTTCTTGTATAACCTTGACAGCACGCACATTGTTCGTCTATATACAAACATAAATATATAGCTACTGAGACTTATTTTCCATGTACCATGTAGCGTGTGTCCCTGAATCAAGTACAAGAACACATTGCTTTAGGTGCCATAAGTGTCTTTCAATTTTCAAAGAATCCATAAACGAAGGGTTCTCGTTTATCACGATTATTTCTTATACATATTGTGTGCGTTTTAGCTGCAGGCTGTTTATATATATTGACAAGGCGAACGAGAGAATTGAGAGTTAATTTTATTCAGAGAATCTGATGCCAATTGATAGAAATGAAGATTGTTACTGTTTTGAATAAAGGATCGAAAGAGAGTAAACTGGTAATAATAATAATATACTAGTACATAATTAATTAGCTATCTGAAGTAGTTAATTAGTCATCAGTTCTTCTCCAGTAGTCCAATATTTTCTCCACTAGCGCTAATCCGATCGGGATCAACGAACGTTTGACCCATCAGCTAAACTTTCTGTAACTTTTTTGGTGACAGCGGTGGGATTGATTTTCCTTTCGTCTCTTAACGAAAGTTGTTAGACAGTGACAGTTTGGCCCATTGCACATCAAAAAGCTGAAAATTCTGCACCTAGGGGGACATACGTTTATGACGGGAAAAATCCCACCACTGTCACTAAAAATTGTCACGTAGGTACCCTTTGGTATTTTAGTTGAGAATTTTCGAACTTTATGAAACAAAAGTTCTTTGGGATTTAATAATTTTTATCCATTTTGTGTTGATATCGGATCAGCGACATGAAAAACCCTCACAACATTTTGTCTATTTATTGAGCTAAAAATTTCTTTGCATGTATACATCATCGACGTCTGCTTTTCCAGTTGATGACTTTAATTAATTGTAGGACTAGAAACGAATGCAACAATATACCATAATTTAGTATGGAATGAAAAGGCCTAATATGTGTTAATTTAAAAATATATTTTCAATACTCCCAACTAGTTTTATAACAAAAAGGAAATAATGTGCCATAATATAACAACTAATTCTATAAATATAAATCACAGAAAAGTTGAGTTTATAGATATTATAAAGACATACAAGGAAGTAATATAGAAAAAATAAGACCTTACAGATATCGTGGATATAATATGAAAAATAGATCTAGTGACAAGTAAATTATTTCGTTCCGCCTTTACTGCCTTTAGTAATTTTGAAATAGAAAACAAATTTACTTTTTTGGAAAAATAAACAAATCGATACGTTGGTAATATTAGACAACCAATAACTCTAAATTGTTTATTTCAAACATCTTAAAGATCGTATCAATGCACTCGAACAAAAATATTTCTTAGCTCATTGCAAAAAAAAAAAAACGTACGCATAATGGATCGTGCCAAAAAGAAATAAGTTCCCTTTCGCCCAAAAAGTAAATCTTCAATCGGGTTCATCCACTGACTCATAAATTCCTCGCACTGCAAAGGATATAGCGAACTTTTAGAAAACCACTTAAAAGATAATTTTCGATAATTTTAGTGATTTGGAGTAATAGTTGATAGGTCAGAACTGTTTTGGTACTTTATTCAAAGTGTTAAACATTGTCGTCCCAAAAAAAATAACAGACACGAGACTGAAAAAAGGTCGCAAATCCAAGAAAAATGGTCAGTAATATTTCTGGAGTGATTTATCCAACACGAGATCACGCACAGGTATAGTAAAGCGATGAGGAAAAAAAAATCGAAATCACCGCTTAGGTTTCTTGAGCCACCTATGACGTAACTGTTTCTTGATGGCAGATGTTTAGCAGTCTTCAAGCTACCGAACTATCCCCACAGACTCTTCCGGTTTCGTTTGACCTTGAGGAAGATGGTTCACGACCCATCTTAGTTGTGTAATATTTATGATTGGACGTTTAGTCCTCGAGCTATATACCTGTATGCACCTGGTTTTCACATACATATATATAGAAGACCAAAAAGCTGATAGTATATATAAGCTTTTAGCTGCTTTGATTTTTCAACTAATAGCGTGACGGAAACCGCACATTACGAGTACCAAGGGTTGTCGCGTCAAGTCTCTAATTTGAAGTTCAAAATTGATCATCCTTATTAGCAAATAACAGGATTTCAAGACATTTCTCTAAAAGTTGTCGTGATACTTTGTGCAAAAATGCACTCTTTCGATTTTTGTATTTGTGTCTGTGTGTGAGCCGGCAAAAAAGGATAATTGCGGGTTACATATTTTTCAACAATAATCCCTTTCTTTAGAACGATAAGGACGTAATTGTCCGCATTCTTAGTCTGGCAAGGAAGGCAAAAAAAGGACCATTTTTTTAGTATTGCAACTCGTCGCTTTAAATAATTACAGAATTTATCTTAATTTTGGGTTGAAAAAATGTTTACAAAAAAAAGGTGGATATTTAAACAATTAATGAACCATTCGTTTTTGGAAAATTGTTTCAAACTGTTTGGATATTTTAAAAATTATATTTTTAGAGAATTTTTTGATGCTTTAAAAAAATATTAGTGCGATTATATATTCAGAGCTGATGCTACGATTTTTTCTTAACGAAATTTCATGACTTTTCCAGGAAATTCAGGACTTAAATAATATTTATCCATATTCTATAATTTGTTTAAACAATTTAATATTGTTAATTCACATAAACTCTCTAAATCTGAATTAGTGAAAAGTCTTCAACTAATTCAAATTAGTAGAAATTTCTACTCATTTTTAGTAGAATTTTACTATTTCATTTAGTAGTCCTAATTTTTTTTTTACAAAATTTTTAGTAGAAAATTACTTATTTTTAGTAGAATTTTACTATTTCATTTAGATTCCGGTTTCTGGGTCTGACAAAATCCAAAATTTTTTAGACTTGTGTTATTTGTTTAAATAATTTGAATAATTAAAGTGACTGCTCTAGGTAGGGCCAAGTTAGGATCAAACTAGGTTATATTAACTGGTACTGCCAAGGTAGGACCATTTTAGCCCCAATAATCATTTCAGGCATACCTCGTCAATTTCTACAAGGCATATTAAAATGGAAATAATTGCGGAAAATTTAACTTTACTGGGAAATCTATCTATTTTTGTACCTAGCAATTTTCTCATCGATAGTTGTTAAGACTATATATTGTGACATTCCTAAGTGAGACATATATATGTATAAAACGCCCCTCTTCGAATAAAATGCTGGTGTATAGCACTGACAGAGCATTAATCCGGTTTTCTTTCGCTATAAGGATTCTATAATCGTGTCCAGCCTTTCTTCGCTTTAGCGTCTACTTAGAGGTCTGTTTATTCGCTTTACAGGCACCCTCCGCCCACCAGGTCTGATTGGTGGCAGCAAGCCCAAGGTAGCGACGCCCGCAGTAGTCGCCAAGATTGAACAATACAAGAGAGAAAATCCAACCATCTTCGCCTGGGAGATTCGAGAACGACTTATCTCCGAAGGTATTGAAAACAATAAATTCTTTATCTTTTGTTACGCAGAAAAACAGATACCATATAAATTCTCTTAAATAATAATCAAGCAAATTGTTAATATCAGTAAAATTCTGAATGTAAAATTTATAGTTCAAAATGACAAATAATTAATAATCTAAAGTTAACACCGCATGTGAATTTTGTCAAACTTTTCTACTGATAAAACACAGATGAATGAATTTTGATTTTGTTCACAGCACAAAATTCCTGCTTCATTAATTTATGTTGTATTTTTTGCGAGAATTTGCAGTGATTTTTGTTTTTTGTTTCTTTAGAAGAACTGAATTGAAAAACTATGAATGGGTTTACTCTGTTGAAAGAGAGGAAAAAATATCTCTTGTTCGCTTTTTGATTAGGTGTTTGCAGTAATGCGACAGCACCTTCCGTTAGTAGTATCAATCGAATTCTGCGTAATCGAGCGGCGGAACGTGCCGCAGCGGAATTTGCAAGAGCCGCTGGTTACGGTTTGTACGCGGCTGGACCGCATCCGTATTTTAATTCGGCGCATCATCATCCATCGTCAGCTCATCATTTGGCATCAGGGTGGCCAACACCAAGTGCCGGGGGTCATCCCTGGGTTCTGCCACCATTAGGAAGTGGAATGTCAGGTGCAGCATCGGCACTTCTACTTCCACCTTCATTGAGTCCTGGGGCTGCTGCCGCCGCAGCGGCGGCTGCCGTTGCTTCAGCATCCGTCGCCGGAAGTCCCGATCACGCTCTCCACGCAGCCGACGCTATCGCTCGTGGCTATCTCCAAGGTAGAACTTTTCTCTTATATTTAACGATAATTCGCTTAATGCTTTTATTGCTAATTACCTGATGACAGTTCGGGTCATCATCAGCCAAAGGAGTAATTAATTTCTAACAGGAAAATTCTCTGTCACCACAAAGGTGATTTTTGCGCAGATGCTGATGGCGACGATGGAAGTTTAGATGGCTCGGAACAACCGAAATTCCGTCGGAATAGAACCACATTTAGTCCGGAGCAACTCGAAGAATTGGAGAAGGAATTCGAGAGATCTCATTATCCGTGTGTATCGACGAGAGAACGTTTGGCGTCAAAGACATCTCTTTCGGAAGCACGTGTACAGGTAAATTATGATAATACACACAATTTCATTTTGAAGAAAAAAAAATATCTTCACTTGCTATATAACAGAATTAAGTCACGAGACATCTAATGACCTAACTCGTGACTCTTAGGTTTGGTTTTCCAACAGACGGGCAAAGTGGCGGCGTCATCAACGAATGAATCTCTTAAAACGTTCGCCACCGCCGCCACAGTCGCAGCAACAACCACAGCAGCAGCCGCCGCCGCATTCCGCTGGATTAGACATCAACCGTACAGCGGGCTGCTCCATTGGCGGAATGGGCGGCGAAAATAGTGCCTTCCGTGCCGTTGTCACTGGACCAGCAACAACATCGGAACGTATCGAGAGGATTGACAATCCCACGAGACAACCGGAGAGGAAGCCAAGTGCTTTTCGAATGATCAGTCAATTGGTAGGTGAAACCTCTCCCAGTGCGCCACCATCAACCAGTCCAGGTGCTGATCAACGTAATCATGAACCAGGAGTTGATCCCGGACCCGGAAGACCGGAAATCGAATCAATGGATGATGAGGACGAGGAGATTGACGTTCAGGATTCCGATCAAGACGCACCCTCCCCTTCACCAGTCGCCTGGAGGGATCATTGGACTGATCAACAACCTCTAGAATTGACCAAACATGATCGTTGAAGTCGGATCAAACGATTTTCAAACAGGTCTATTATTCATCTCTCGTCGCATCAGTGTGTTTGTCGAGAGTAGCACATTTCAGGACATTGAAAAATCGTTTTCGTGTCTTGGGATTCAAGATGGCACTACATGACTTTCGGTAATATTCAATATGCGGAAATACAATACAATTTTTATCAATTCACATCGCAGTATTGTTCTCCGGCAAAATGGTTCGCGTGTTTAGTTATTCAGAATAACGTGGAAAGCCGCTCTTAAAAAAAAGTCTTTAAGATTTTACTCATTGTTTTGTCAGATTATGTTATGAGCAAATTAAAACTTTTTTTCTAACAAAATGATGTATTGTTGCACAAGATATATATCTTCTGGGAAGATACAAAGTGCTGTCCGTGTAAGACCCACAAGTCTAGTGAATTAATAATCAGGAATTGATTTTCTGTTTGTTAAAATTGCTTCATAAGAGATGATATTTCTTGTGAGTGTCTCTGCATTTCTTTGCGTGTTATGGAATATATACTATTAGTTCGGATATTCAGGAGGGATGAAACTCTTCATTGAACTGACCTGGAATAATAATTGAATAAACTGGAATCTTACTTCGAGGAAGTATGAAATTGAAAATTGCACTTTCAATCAGTAAATTCGGAAAAAATGCAATGTACTCTTAATTTAAGAAGATTTTGTTCTGAAATTGAGAATATCTTTTGTTTGGTAAAGGAAACTTGCATTCATGTGGAAATTAACTCGAATAGAGTGAAATTTCTAATAAATTTTACAAGAAAAAAAAATTTCAAGAGTAGTTAGTGGATTTTTACTGCGAGGTCGAGATGGTTTCTCCAAAGAGAAGAGTTTAGAAAAGTTTATGTTTACGTAGAAGAGTAATGTCAGTAATAATAATAATAAATAATATTAGTAGTAACTTCTCCTATTCCTCTAAACTTCCAGGAGCCGAATTTTACTCTGGAAAGAGAAAAAACACCGATTCTTTAATTCAGATAAATTCATGAAACGAAACCTCACTACACTTGTCAAATTTTATTTCAAAATTAGAGTACAATTTTATATCAAAATAGAAGTACATTTTAACTCCAAATTAGTAGATTTTGACTCCAAATTAGTAGATTTTGACTCCACATTTGTAGATTCTGTCTCCAAATTAGTAAATTTTTAACTTCAAATTAGTAGATTTTAAACTGAAAGTTATACAGCAAAATTTGACTCCAAGTTAGAGTATATTTTGACTTCAAAATTACAGTAAAATTTTAATCCTAAAATAGTGAAAAAAATGTCACTGTCATTACGATAGGAAATTAAAGCGCAGTGAGAGTCATTCCCAGAGTAAAATTACACTCTAAGAAATTTAAAATACGAGACGTTTCTATTAATATTGTACTCCTTGAGAGTAATTTCCACTATTTTAGATCATTAAGACTCCGATTCTCTGGGATTTGTTTTAAACTTCACTTTCTTGGAGTGATATTACACTCCAAAATTCGAGTGAAATTGAAAAGTGGAATTGAAGAGTCTCATTGAATGAATTTCAGTTCACTCTGAAACTAGGAGTGAAATTTTACTCCATTCTCGTGAATTTTCTCTACACGGAAAAAAATATAAAGTAACTTTTACTATTTACAAAAGTAAAACTGGAACTATCTGGAATTTCTAAGTCAATTTTTACTACTTCCGGAGTAAATTTTGCTACGTCCGAAATGAATTTTTCCAAATTCACTAAAATTTACTTAGAAAATAGTAAAATTTACTCATTCGGAAATAATAAAAATTGACGAAAATTCCAGACATTTATACAGTTTTACTTTATAAATAGTAAAAATTACTTTATATTTTTTTGCCTATAGATTTTAACTCCATTGGAGTGAATTAAAAATTTAGAGTGCGGAATTGTATACCAAGAGTGAATTTATCAGCAAGTCTCATTGAAGGAAATTTTACTCCACACTTTTTTACTCCAAATTTTACACTATGAAAATGAACGTTGACTCTGAAACTAAGAGTGAAATTTCACTCCATTCAAGTGAACTTTCTCTAGATTTTAACTCCATTGAAGTGAAATTAAAATTATGAACACTTAATTTTAATTCCACTGCAGGGAATTAAATTTTCAATTGGAGAAAATGGAGAATTTATCAATTATTTCGGAGCGAATTTTGGAGCTTATTTCGGAGTCAATTTTCACTCTGAGAAATTCGGAAGTGGAATTTCATTCCCAAATGAAGGGAATTGAACTGAAAGTTATAATGATGACTCTTGGATTACACTTCTGAAGAGACTACAAAAATCGTTGGAGTGAATTTCACTCCTGACTGTAAATACTATTTCGAGTAAAATATCTCAATTCTATACGTATCCTTTCAGTGAAATTTCACTCCATCGAGATTGGAGTCATTTTAGTATCTATTTACTGCGACTATAAATATTATAAACTATACCACTGTCGTTGTATATAGTATATTCGAATCTAAAAAAAGAAACCGAATTTTTTTTCCGAAACGACGAGAATTCTGTTAAATAGTAGCTGACTCCAATGCATCTTTTCTTATCTACCTGAAACACTAAATTACCTTCGAGAGTTCACTCGAAGGCGAGCTCGGAACTAGTCCTAGAGAAAATATAATACTTTGAAGCAACATCCATTTCCGAACGAAATATTTCACACCTCGACGTTTTTCAAGAATCCTTATGGCAATAGAAAAAAAGAGAATAACTTAGATACAATTTCGCGCAAAAAAAAGAAAAGATAAGCCAATGGATACGAAACAATTTCAAAGTGGCGTGAGAAATTCAAGTGATGTAAACGTGCGTTCGCTAGAAATGGACGCAATCTTTACAAAAGTGCAAATTGAACGTATAGGGTATAGATAATTCTGTAACAAGTTATGTTAAATCCTTTTATTTAAATGAATCGTTTGTAAATACGAATCACGTAGTAGTTGTTTGTGTCTTTGTCTTCTTCTTCCTCCTCCTTCTCCTCCTCTTCCAATAACAGATCCTACCGAATCCGAGTGAATGAGACAGAAAAAGGATTCAGATTAATCCGAATGTATATTTTTGGTAGATCTGTGAAATTTTCGTCTCGAAACTGGTTCTCATGGAAAGAGAAAAGAGAGAGAGAGAGAGAGTTGGGGGACACTTGGCGGGAGCAGTTAACGTCCTTAAAGATCAAGGGAGGACACAGTGGATCCAGTGAGGTTTTTCGGGATATATCGCGCACGTCAATGAAGGGCGGGATTCTTGAATTTATGGGTTGTTTCGAGCAGGGCGGAAAGAACAAGGGAGGGAAAACAGATCGGCGGTACTGTAATGCGAACAAACTTGCCAAAGGCATTAACACCGGTGGTGGGTGAGTGGTCTCGTCGGCACTCCCACAATAAAAGAAGGAACTACCGGCCAACGAGCGGTAGGAAAGGTGAGTTGAAGTGAGAGAAACGGCAGAAAGCGAGAGAGAGAGAGAGAGAGAGAGGAAAAAACTAGTGAGCATAAGAGAGAGGCAGTCAGGCAGTCAGGCGCGAGAACGGGAACGTAACAATTACTATCTGAGACCGATCGGCGCGGAAAGATTAACGATCTTACTCTTACCGGGACGTCGGGTGCCTCACCGCGATTGCTCACGAGACGAGGGGCACATTAAAGTCACCTTCTTCTTTCTCAATGAGATATTGCCCAGCGCGAGGCGAGCACCTTTTCCAGCCGGTGGTGTGTCTTGTAAATCGTACGTCGTTTGCTTGAAAACGGATTGCGAAGCCCACCGAAGGCCGAACGAGAAGCTTTCAACGAAAATAAGTCTTTTAAAGACGACCAACAGGACAAGAAGTCGATCCGCGTGGGCTGATATTCTCTCTCTATATATATGTATATATATATACTTCTTTGTACCGATACAGTTTCGAGGTGAGGAATAATAAAGGCGGGCAAATTTATTCCGGATATCAATTACTAAAGAGAGGGAGAACGGTTTATGTGCTAGACTTTTTTTTTTTATTATACGTGGTCAGGTTTCGAGGGTTAAAACAAAATCCTACTTGAAGATGCATCTGAAATTAAATTAGTCGCGATAAATCTTAATTTTTCGCAATTATACAAAACGTCTCTCTAAATTTGAATTAGTGGAAAGTGGACCAATTCACAATAGTAAGAATTTACATATAAGTTCTAGTCGCATTTATCACTAAATCTTTAGTAAAAAAAATTAAAACTACTAAAACTTTTTTGTAATATTTTTATTTTATACCTAATGTTTAGTAATATTTTACTAGAAGTTAGTAAAATACTATTAGTAAAATACTATTAGTAAAATACTATTATTAAAATAGTATAAAATACTAACTAAAATAAAATACTTCAACCAATGGGAATTACTGGCTCACTTTTCACTGATTCGAATTTAGAGAGTTCGGGAAAAATTACTATATATTTAATTACTTATTTTTCCCGATAGGTGCGACAATATTGACAAATCATTACCCATCGGTGCGGGAAATTGGAAAAAAATTGCTAATTTACAATTGGTTGAATATTGGAGCAACGCTTATTGATAATATTGTCCTATTCTTGACAACGTTCAAGTTTGGTCCAATTTTTCGCATCACTGCGATATTACACTCTATCGTTAAAATTAAGGTGAATATTTATTTTCTTTTTGTATTATATGTTTCGAATTTTTTGCAATTTTTCCTATTTTCTCTTTTTGTCATCTTTTAGGTTCATTGTCCATTTTTCGTAAATCTTTCTCCAGTCATCAATCATCCAAGTAGTCGAAATATTTCCCAAAGGTAAGATTGAAGATATAAAAGTAAGTAAAAATTTTTTCAAATTATTTAAAATTTAAATTCTATTGAGGAAAGAATATTTTATTTTCAATTGCAACATTTTTCGATTATTTCCGATAATTCTGATTATTTCCGATTATTATAGTTCCTTAATGAGAATTCATCAAGGAACATTTTTTTTGCGGACAATTTTCATTTTCCGATCGCGATATATGTGAATAAGTTTACTTCCGTATATTTTTTATTCCAAGTGAAAAAAAAATCCGGTAACTATATTGTTTATTATTAATTAGCAAAGTTTGAACAAACTAAAATTGCAATTTCCGATGCCGCGCTCAAAATGAATGAGGTAAGCATTCCTGTCCAAAGGACATTTGTAAAGGAGAGATATATAAATATTTAACGTATATTGAGCGGCAAAGGATTAAAAGAAGTCCATCTTGTTTTAAAGAAGAGTTCTCTGACACCGTTTGTTAAAATGCCGGTTTGTTGAATTCAATCTAGTGGAAAATGATATTACGCTTGAACATCAACTCGACGTTCAAATGGAAACATCAGTGTTGACGGAGAGATATAAACGCACACGCACATAGATATACTGCGAAGGAGTAGGTAGCCTGGGAATTTGAGACAACATACAAGAAAAGAATCACAGCTTTGTAAAAGTTGGAAAAAAAATTTATACATTTTTTTTTCTTCTTTTCAAAGCCAACATTTTATGTGTGTCAAATCGATCTATACACTGGTTAACATAACCATTTATCAGTTTACTCCGAATTTTACATTTCTTATCATTCTCAAAACGCTTCATCTATATTCTTTAATATATATGCAGCACTTTAAAACATCCGAGTCAAATTCGGGTCTTATGATATTTTATTTAAATTAAAAATTTCGTATAGAAGAAATTTCATTCTTTCAGAACCAAAATTTTATTACTATTATTATTATTATTATTATCTCTCTAAATCTAAATTAGGAAAAATTTATACTAATTTTCAGTAATTTTCCACTAAAACGTTAGTAAAAAAAATTAGAACTACTAAATCAATTGGTAAAATTTTACTAAAAATTGGCGAAAATGTTTACTAATAATTCCGATTTAGAGAGATTATTATTATTAATATTATTATTACTATTATCATCATTATTATTATTTTTTATTCGAGTGTAAAAATTTTTCCATGGCGCTGATCAGGGCCGAATCAGGCGTCCCTATTATGGAATGAAACGCCGCGCCTGATGTGGCCCTGATCCGAAAAACGGCGCCCTGATCTGGCCCTGATCAGGTGCGGCGTTTCATCCCCTGATAATGCAATTTCTGCACAATAATATAATTATAATAATAATAATTATTATTATTATAATTATATTATTATCATTATTAAATCAATTTTCATTGGTATTGATTATTTGTTAAAATAATTTGAATAATTAAACTGACTAGTCTAGGTAGGGCCAAGTTAGATTAAAGCATCTTGGATCAATATTGGTCCTACTTTAAAATCCAAAATTTGGATTCACTACCCGCAGACTTGGGCCAATATGGGTCCTATCTTGGTAGCAGTGCTTTCATGATTAATATAATCTTACGCCAACATTACTTTTCCCCCGCAGTAAAAACTCTATCACTCAGGTGATTAATAAAATTAAAACTCCCCCCAAAAAAAAGGAATAATTTCAACGAAAGGCAGTGAGCAAGTTTTTTGCACGTGGAAGTCGTTGGCAGACGTGTGAAGCCAGCTACTACATCAATGTTGAGAACGAGATAAGTGGCAATATAGGTATATTTCAGCGATGGGATATTTGCTCTTCACGAGTATCTCGTAGCTTTTTCCATCTCTAATTGATCGTTTTCGACGCTGAAGAATGTATACGTGTCCGGCCGCGTACTCAGCGCGCAGATACGACAAGAGCGACGACGAGTATATTGAATGGTGCGAGAAAAGAAGATGCGATGGTTAAGCGAGCCGGAGCCAATTAGCTACGTTTCCAATGCTTAGGTTTCTTCTCCAGGGACTGCACGTATCTCTCTTTCTCTCTCTATATATATATATAGTCAATAACCCATTGGCTATGGCTTTATAAGTGACCTGGAAGGCTTCCGGGGCCGAAGCGGGGACATTACGGGCCCCAAACTCCTCTTCGACGGGGGGGGAGACACGTATATATAGAAACAGGAACGACGAGACCCCTATCTTATCCGCAAGAGAAGTTTATAGCCCGGTCGACTCTAATTGGGCGAGAAATCATCGGGCACTCCCTTTCTCTCCTCCGCGTACCCGCGGTCAAAGACGCCACTAATTCACGATCTCGTATTATATATTGCAGCATCCATTCTAAACTTCGATTCAAGCTTTCAAGCTTGTAGGATTCTTTCTTTGGATTCAAATTTGGCTTCCTGTATTTCCATTATAGAGATGTGATTCTAGTCAAGTAAACACTGTAGGATATGCAAATTTCGATTTGTTTCTTCTATTAAAGAACTTATAATAATAGAAGAAAATGATAAAGAAAGTCGAAAGTAATGGCGCAGAAGCTCCCTCGCTTTCTTCCTCTCTTGTTCTCTTTCCTTGGTGCCTGAAACGAACCGACTAGGATGGTGTCGACGTGATGTACAGCGACAGAGTCGATAGCGTTACAAGAGCTACTAACCCTTCTCCCCTTTCCCACTCTCCAACCTTTTCTGTTTTTTTATCTGCTTCTTCTTCTTCTTTTTCTTCTCATTTTTTGGGTCCTCTTTTTCCAGATTCACCTCACCGGCATCAGCGTGTAAAGCACGTTCGTATGATGCTGCAGACAACTGTAGGTATGTGAGAACCTGAACAATCTTTTTGGTGGAGTGAGACTATATCGGACCACTATAACTTATTATCGGAAACCACCATTAGCATGTTTATAGAAGTGACTGGTGACATGCGTATACCTGTGCCTTGTCTAAGAGCTCGTTTGTTATATTTACGATCAATTATTAAAATCACACGTTCAGGCATTCATTTCTTTGCGGCTATGTTTCTTTTCGAGGACATTAGATTACGAGCTTCAATCAATATAGTTGGTTGTTTTATTTAATAATTGATTTTTCGATATGGATTCTGTTTAATTCATGGTTTTCTTTAAGGAATAGTTTTTTGGTTCAATCAATAGTTGCAAGTATCAATCAATAGAGATTTGGTTTAATCAGTATTAGTTGTTTGGTCTAATCACTAGTTGGTTGTTACAATAAATAAAGGTTTGGTTCAATGAACAGATGTTTGGTTCAATCAATAGCCATTTGACTCAATCACTAGGTGGTTGTTTCAATCAATAGATGTTTGGTTCAATCCATAGTTGCTAGTTTCAATCAATAGAAGTTTGAATCAATCAACAGATGTTTGGTTCAATCCATAGTTGCTAGTTTCAATCAATAGAAGTTTGGATCAATCAATAGTTGTTTGGTTCAGTCAATAGTTGCAAGTTGGTTCAATTAATAATTGTTTGGTCTAATCACTATTTGGTTGTTTCAATCAATAGATGCTTGATTCAATCAGTAGTTGTTTGTTTCAATTAGCAATTATTTGATTCATTCACTACTTGATTGTTTCCATCAATAGATATTTGGTATAATCAATAGTTGCTAGTTTTAATCAATAGAAGTTTGGATCAGTCAATAGTTGTTTAGTTTAATCAATAGAAATTTGGTTCAATCAATAGTTGCTAGTTTCAATCAATAGAAGTTTGGTTCAATCAATAGTTGCTAGTTTCAATCAATAGAAGTTTGGTTCAATCAATAGTTGTTCGGTCCAATTATTAGTTGTTTGTTTCAACAATAGAGGTTTGTTTGAATCAATAGTTGCTGGTTTCAATCAACAGATATTTGGTTCAATCAGTAGTTGTTTGGTCTAACCACTAATATTTGCTTGTTTCAGTCAATAGCAACTTACCCTAATTATTACTTGGTTGTTCAAATAATTACTTGATTGTTCCGTTCAATAGAGGTTTAATTAAATCAATAGTTGTTTAATTCATTCAGTAAGTGTACCTACCAATTAACAATGGTCTGTTCCAATCAATAATTGGTTGTTCCATTCAATAGTTCCTTGTTTCAATCAACAGTTGACTGTTTCAATCAATAGTTCTGGTTTGAATCAATATTTTCTTATTTAACTTCTAGCATTCGTTTGATTCAATGTTTCATGTTTCAATGTTTCAGTCAATAGTTGCTTACTCCAGTCAATAGTTGGTTATTTTAATATTTATATTAATCTGAAATAAAATTATCTCCATTTCTCCTTAAGTATCAAAAAGAGCAATAAGTAAAAAAAACAAACGAAAGCTATTTTCAGTAAAATACTAGTGCGCAATGTACAACTTAAAGATTTTCTATAGATTTGAAAAAAATTGAAAGTCAGATTTCATATTCTGTATAACATATGTATACAACATATAGCAACTGACGTGCTCGAAGCGATATGTAGAAAAAAGAAAAACTAGAAATAAAGGAAAACATTTGTTTTTTGTATATACTCGTAATAAGTTATTACGCGTGTACCACACAGTGGAAACCTGACCATAATTAACCAATGACTCGTGGGAAATGCCATCAATTATTATTAACTCTTGCATTTTTATTCGCTGGTCACGCATCCAGTCACAGGAATTATTTTTTAAATAATTACTTAAAGCTAACTACTGCGTAGTTTATAATGATCAAGTATAAGACAGGTCGAGGCACAGTTTTAATATCTACATTTACATTCCTAGAAATGTATTTTTTTTTTCGGTGAAGAATAATATTAAATACTTGTATATATATGTATTATATCGGAAATATAACACACACAGTTGACTAAAAACTACAATTTTTTCAAAACCAGTATTTAATATGAGCTACAATTATTAGCTTTTGAAATATTTCTTAATAGCTTCAATTTATTTTTGTCGGTTTAATTTCTTAAATATTTCGAAAGTTGAAAAATTTTAGAACAACAATTTTATAATCTGTGAAGCAATAAAATTCAGTGATTGTGAGAAAGTTCGAAAATTGCGGTTTTTTGCAAGTAGTGGCGATGATGATGATAATGATGGTTTTTCCATCATTGCATCGCGCGAGAAAGATATGTTATATGTATATATAAAAGTTGAACAATGAAATTCAAAAAGTAGCACGAAGCTAATAAGAAAGCATACATTATTCCCCGCACGAGAAATGCAAATTCAGAGTGATCCCTCATTCACTGGGACATGGATGATGCGATCTAATATAGTGAAACCCCAAGAGCTGACTGATTACCGTCATATACGCTCGACAGATTATACTCTGATCGTGTTCGTGACACGACTCGAAAAAATCACATATATAAAAAAAATCCTTTCCCAACATTTCATATACACTTGAAGGCATCAATGCTCATAATTTTCATCCCCCTCCCCCCGGGAAAAATATACATATTAACAGATAAAATCACATATAGTTTATCAAGCCCAATCGATATTTATATTACAATCCTTCTGAAACGTCAATGAAAATTTTACACTGTTATTAAGAATTTTCCAATTAATATTAATTTTACCACAGTAAATAAATAAATAAATAAATTAATTAATTAATTAATTAATTAATTAAAAATTATTCAATTTGAAAGAAAACATATTATTTTTTCGGAAATAATAATTTTATTGGTAATTAAGTATTTTTTTTAAATAATTATTTCCCTTAAAATAATATGTTTCGTTTTCTTTAAAATTGAATAATTTTCAATTTATTATTCTGTGGTACAATTAATATTAATATTGGAAAATGCTTATTAAGTATGGACAATAAGCTTTGTCATACTACGTATTTAATCGTGACTGTTTTTTCATTTTCTTTTTCGCAATTATTGTTTTTAATCGCGTGCACTATGGATTGACATTCAATGGTAATTATAGTTTAATTTGATAACAGCAAATTCTTCATAAAGCGGAATAATCCAAGACGAATTTAATTAGCGTCAGGAGACATGTTTATAAGCTGTTTGGATGAAATAATTATACAGTAATGAAATGTTAATGCAGGTTCAATTACATCAGATAATCAGATATATAACTGATATTTAAATCGATTATTTTTTCCCTATTAGATTCAATATTTTATTTAAAAAGGAAAAAAATAAATGCTCTATTTTCAATATACTTATATTAATACCTAGTTTATCACTTCATGGTTTAATTTTGCAAAAATTTGATTCTATCGAATATTTGTTCATGAATAATTAATTACTATAATTTATTATTCAGATTTTCTTCTTAAAATTTGCAAAAAAGAAAAATGTTATTACAAACAGGGGGGAATTTTTGAATTTTTTTTTTTTTGCAAACGCAACTCTCATCTCGGAAAAAAACACGAGAACTAAACGAAATCAACGATTCATTTTACTCTCGGGGATAATGTTCGCGGCTAAGCATCATGCATTTCATGAGAAAGCAACGTCGACAAAACGGAGCGAGCGATTTCCAATTATCCTTAATCATCCTGTCAAATCATCTCAAGCAAGAGGAAAAAGAGAGCTCCAGGTACAATCGACAAACCATTGAAGAGAGGTGTTTCGTGATCAGTAGCGTGAGCGTTGCAGTGAAATCGATATTGATCTAATTATTAGATAGAAACATGCAACGTATTTATTCCTATAAATGCAGAAAATAACAGAAACCAATTATCCTGTTCCTTCTAAAAATTAAAAGAAAAAGAAGAAGAAAAAAAAAGAGGACAAAGAGATCTTTTCAGTAGCGACACAGTATACAAAAAAAAAAAAAGTATAAAGTGTGAAGCTCATTCGAAATCGATGACTCATTCCAGAATCATTTATATTTATTTTTTAACAAAAAGAAAAAATAATATTAATAAAATAAAAGAATTAAATTTTGTTCAGTCATATTTTTTTCTCTATAGAAAGTTTGCAGAATCCATATTGATACAAATTTGAAATTTTTTAATGAATATTATTTTATAATTTTATTTATTTTTAAAAATATTAACTTTTGTCTCAATAAATAAATAAAAAATTATTTTTGTAAATTAAGTTTTTTTATTACTAAAAAACTATACACAGTGTTACGCTTTTTTATACTATGAACTCACGATTAAACCAATTGTTATTAATTGATAATTTAGGTCGCTGATTACAAATTCGATGTTCATGTTTCAAAGTTCAAAATGGTTCAAAACTGTTACTCGGGGGTTTTCGGGATCGCTGATTACACTGAAACAAAAATTTATTTGATTCAAATAACCGATTACTTGTCTATTATCAAATAAATATTTATTTGTATCAAGTAAACTTTATTTGAGTCAAATAAACTATAATTGAATCAATAATTTCTGTATTTGAATCAAAAACACTGTAAACTTAAAAGTATCAAATTGATACC
>JUFY01032809.1:0-27182 GCA_001855655.1 Leptopilina clavipes
TTATTAAAAATTGATTACTTAATTGATGAAAGTTGATGAAAATTGATGAAAGTTGGTAAAAATTGATGGAAAACGATGAAATTAGATGGAAATTTAATCTTATTTGTCGTTTTTATTAAAAATTGATTACTTAATTGATGAAAGTTGATGGAAATTGATGGAAAGCGATAAAATTAGTTGTAAATTTAATCTTATTTGTCGTTTTTATTAAAAGTTGATTACTTTATTGATGAAAATTGATGAAAATTGATGAAAGTTGATGGAAATTTATGAAAATTGGTGAAAATTGATGGAAAGCGATGAAATTAGATGGAAATTTAATCTTATTTGTCGCTTTTATTAAAAATTGATTACTTAATTGATGAAAGTTGATGAAAATTGATGAAAGTTGATGGAAATTGATGAAAGTTGGTGAAAATTGATGGAAAGCGATAAAATTAGATGTAAATTTAATCTTATTTGTCGTTTTTATTAAAAATTGATTACTTAATTGACGAAAGTTGATGAAAATTAATGAAAGTTGGTGAAAATTGATGAAAGTTGATGAAAATTGATGAAAGTTGATGGAAATTTATTAAAGTTGGTGGAAATTGATAGAAAGCGATGAAATTAGATGGAAATTGGTGAAAATTGATGAATACTGATGAAGAAATTTGATGAAAATTGATGAAAGTTAATGAAATTTGATGATCTTTTTCAAATTTTTTTTTATCATATATATTTTTAAAAGTAGGAAATAGTTCAGTGGCTGAGGATTGAAAGAAAAGTCATACGGCATTTTAATTTACTATACGAGTTTATTTCGTCTGCGTATCATAGTTATAGCTTACGAGTATAATTCTACATCAAGTTTCGAAAATGGATACATTTACATTCATTGTCACTGGATTACTTCCTCGTCATAACTCTTCACGTCTCGCCATCATTATATCGTCGTGGTAATACTAATTTTAATAGTTTCAGTTAAAACATGAGACTCCATTATTTTTTTATTTATTTATTTATTTATTACTTATCGTGGTAGGGGTATGGTATTGTAGGACAGCTATGATCTCTTATTTCGCTAAGTGTTACATAAATAGTTATTCCATGGGTAAAATTTGCGAGATCCACGAAATCTTAGCTCACGGGCAATTATACGATTATTAATTAAGATTACTTGTTAATATTTACATCGAGAATTATCAATTAATATCCACGACTCGTCCATAGTTTAATAAAAGGGGGCTTGGGGGGGGGGTAGGTACAGCGAGACAACACGTAAGAGAAAATCTCTTGATTAAAAAGACTTTAATACGTTCATTTGGAACCAGTTTTCTATATTAATCTAGAAAAATCTGACTTTATTAAGAGATGTGAGAAATTTTTCATTTCATCTCTTTTTCTAAAAAAAAACAAAAAAAAAAAACTTTTACAATTATTTACGTATTTTTCTTTCACCTTGTAAATTATTGATTTCGATTTGAGAAAAAGAAGTTTATTTTCTTCACAAAGGGGGGTGGGGCATAAAAATACTTATTTTTCTCAATTGAAATCATTTTTGCCCAGAGCGAAATTCCTTGTACATTGTTGGACGTAGATAATTGGATATTATATAATATATATAAAAAACGTTTTTATCTTCTGCATATACGGTGCGTCATGAACAATTGCTGACAGTTTGTATTTGTAACATTTAATTACTACATACAAATCGCTCATGTTTCGTTCATAGAGAAAAATTCAAAGAATGTGACATATGAACGAAACATGAAGACTAAAATGTCGAGATTTTGAGCTACTTTCGTCATTGAAAGTATGTCCCTTTATTTATATATATATATATATGATGAAAAATAAAAAAATAGCTCAAGCGAAGCAATAACAGTCGAGTAAAAATGTGATTTAAACAAAAAATCAGCTGCCTTTCGAAATAATACAATTTTAATTGTAGACACACAACAGAAACATTTATTGTATTTTTTACACACATCGGGAGTAAAAGGCAAGATGTGTACATAATTATTTTACAAGAAAAAAAAGTGAGCACAACCACTAGTGAAAAATTATTACAACTCCCGATGAAAAAAAAGGAAAAACAAAATTTTTTAATCATTAAAAACAATTACACACTTCAAAAAATTTTAATTTCAAGCAAAAATATGAAATATCTATTCGTAGTTATGTTCACTAATTAATTTAATTTAATGTAAAATATTTGGCGCGATTTTTCATTTATCCCGGAAAAAAATCCAATTGCCTTGCTTTTAATTTTTAACGTAAAAAATAGATTTTTTTTGCTTTATGAAACAAATGATAAAAAATTTCTTTCTATACAATTTTTAATCACCGGTTGAGAAAATTTTTTTGTCGAAAAAAACGCGTTTTTTAAACGCACGCAGAAGCTGTCAGTACATTTTTCTCTTTCATTCCTATATTTAATAATAATAATAATAATAAAAAAAAACAATTACGCAAAAAATACGAAGTAAAATAAACAGTTCATAAATAAATGATCTATATTGTATATAAAGAAAATATAACAAAACAATTTCAACTTGATCCTGCGTTTTCGCGAGACGGATTGGAATAAGCGCTTATTATTATTATTATTTTTCTTGAAACTGTTGCGCTTTTGGAAAAATTTTTTTAAAACTATTTTGCTTATTAATATGTATTCTTTTTTTTTTCCTCAATATTTTGCTTAAATGCTATAGTATTTTCAGACACACGACCAATCACACACCCTTCTTGGTATTTCGCGATAATCATCATCATCATCCCTTGAGCCGTACTCTATAATTTTCTTATCTAGTTTTCATACTAATCTTCTTAATTCGGATAAGAGAAGTGTCCTCAACGCTTATTTAGTCTCAAAATCCTACCATTTTAAATTTTACATGGTCGTGAGTTTGGCAAGTTGGGCAAAAATTGTACTATTCAATGTTTTTAATTCGTTGAACTTGATTATTAATCGTCTCAAGTATTTCTTTTTTGTAATTTCTTTCAACTTCAAGTGAAAATCAATTTTTTTTCGAAGGAAAATTATTCTTTCGGTAAAAATAATAATTGAATGACTAAAAAAAATATTATTGAATAATAATTTGTGAATAATATTATTGTGAATAATAATAATTTAAATTCAAATATTTAAATTTATTTAATTATAAATAAACAACATTTATAATTAATAATAATAATTTATAATTATCATTTTTGTTATTAATAAGTCAGCAGAATTGAATAAAATTTTTCACATTAATTATAAAAGAGTTCATCGAATAAAACATCGTATCTTACTGTCAATAAACGGTAAGTTTGGACTTTAGCGTGAGAGAAGTTTTTTTTATGCATAATATTTATAATAATAAATTTATAAAGGGAATTAGGAAATGGAATCAGGAGAAGGGAATAATGAAAGGGAATGATATCAAAGATTCATGAAAAAATGGATGAGGAAATTTACGAAACGCTAAATATGATATGAAATACGCGTCACTATTTTCATATAATAAGATGGATAAGAGTCGAAGATTGGAGACGAGTTGACAGGAAGCATTTTTTTTTCGTTAAATTCTGAGTGTGGACGGCGCCCGCGCGATTTTTTCCCTGTTTTTATTTATTTCTTTTCATTATTATTAATTTTTTTTCTTTTGTTATAAAAGAATTTTTGTTTTAAAACAAAATTCACCTTTTCTTCACGCCATCAGCCGTATCATCTGGCGGCGGGAAAATTATAAAAGACTTTGAACAATGAAGCACTGACGACCATGAACAATAAAAAGTAATGTTTTCGCTGTGGTCAACAGAATCGCTCTCCTTTCATTTCTTTAATTTCTCTTCACAAGAGAGGGTATTGCTAATTGACAGTCTACGTCAATTTTATTTTCTCATTATGTCCTCTCTCTCTCTCTCTCACAAAAAAAAATAACAGAAAAACAAATTACAATACTAATTAAAAGTAACACTCTCACGGGAAAATATGACGAATTAAATAAATATTTACAAAAAAGGATTTTTTTCAGAGATAAAAAAGTAAAAATTTTTCTTTTGTAAAAAGGGGACAAGTGGAAACAATTTTTGTAGAAAAAAAAATTCATCATTTTGATGATAATTATTAGTTATTGATGAATTAGTCTGGATAGCGTGTTTCGGTTGGGAGATCTGCGCGCGCAGATGGAGTGGGGATAGCGTTAGCTCCTCTTCAACGCACGCGCAGAGCATGAAACAACACTTTTGTGATGAATGACAACAAAATAGTAACGTAAATAAATAAATGAATAAATTGTGAAATTGTAAAAGAATTCCTTGACTCTGTTCGTCATTATAGCTCCCATTTCGTTCGTCTCCTTAATTACAAGTTAATATTCTAAGTAAATGTAAACTGTACAAAAATCACTCGTCTATACGAATTTTCTTTCTTTATGAGTCTACGGACGTATCGGCGCCGCCACTCCATCATTTTTTTTTCTTCTACTCACTACGCTTCATTAATTAACGACATAACATCAAACGTAACTATAGCGATAATAGATCAGTTATCATAAAGCTTTCTACAAAAATTGATACACCGCTTCGTCTCGGAACCACTTTTTCGTACCATTTTTCTCTGCTTTTTTTTGCCGTATACGTATGCCGGGCGCGATCACACTCTTTTTTTTTATTTTTGCAAAATAATCAACCCGAAACATAGGGAAAAAAAAGCAAATCAAAAAGTACCGATATATTTTACAACTATGGGAATGGAGAAGCGGTTCCCCACCCAACGCGCAGTGGGGGGTCGCTTCTCCTAGCCTAGCAGTGATTTTATCAAACCGGGAAAAATAAAAATTTTAATAATTTGGATCAGGATTGAAAGTTCTTAGATAAAAAAAAACTATAAATGTTTCTCGTTCGATTTTCGATTCTGCGAGTTCTATCCCTCCTTGTTTATTGAAAATTCCTCATAAAAGAAGAAAAAAATCTGCTAAATACTATTACGAATAGGGTACTTTCTCGCTATGTGGATTATACGTGAGAATATCGTGTGGACTCGCATACGCGTCTCTTAATTACATACGGATACTGTTTAGAATAATATTTTAATTAGATAATTAATGGTAAAGTATTCATTTTTCCTTCACGTTTACCTATACATAGATACTCTATATTTATATATATATATATATTTTTTTTTGTATTTATTTATATATGTATATGGGATTTCACCTTGAGTTCGGACGTCTATTAGAGTTTTGCTCGTCGTCGTCGTCTTTTTTTTTTTATTAATTATTATTTTTCTTTTCTTTTTCATTATTAATTTGTTACGTACATCATTATACGTATTCTATTTTTCGTTCCTTGCTTCCGGAGCACTCTCTTCATATACAGTTTTATATGCTTATCAACTTGAATTATACATTTACGAAGTATTACATTCTCATTTTTTTTACGTTTTATTATTTATTATTACTTTTATTATTATTATTATTATTTAAGGTCGCATTTCACACCGACCCTTATCCCAAAAATTATCCGATTTTTGTAAATTTTTCGATCTATAATTTTTCTTTTTCGATTTATAATTATGAGATGAGATTTAAAAAATTCTGAATGTTTTCAAATTTTTCTTTTTTCTTTTTTTTTGGGTGGTAATGAGTAGAAAATTTTCTTCCGGATAGAATTTTGGGATATGAGTTGCGGCAATGGGAAAAAATGTATTGTTTCATAGCTAGACTTTTTTTTTAATAATTACATTTTGCGATGATTTTTTGCTTCTTTTTTTTTTGTCTTTTATTAAGTATTCTAAGTTAAGCAATATACCAACAACAGGCTCTACTCTACGGAAAGGTCTACCCTGACACCAAATTACGTATTTAATGTACTATGAGTGAGATACTCGTCCGGTATTATAGAATTATTACTCATTTCCATGTTTCCTGGTCGTTAAGTTCCAAGACAAATTGCTTTGAATTTGGATCGTTGGCCATTTAAAATAGCCTCTTCTTCTATTCTCAATTTTTGGAACTAAACTCCGAAATTGGAAAATATTTTTCATATCCAGACTATTGAGATTTTAATTTTAATATCAATTTTGTAATTTTTTTCAAATAATAATTATTTTGAATTAAAAAATTATTAAAAGAAAATTTTTCTTTTCTTAAAATTTTTTTTTAAAAAATCAAAAACAGAAGGAGGCTGATTTAAATTCTCCAAACTTGAATTATATTCTAGACTGCATACGTATTTCTGTTTTGGCAAGGGTTCAAAGAGAAAAACAATCACTGAAAAACGTTTTCCAGGAAAATATTTTCCAATGTCTTAATTTATAATAAAAAAAAAATTGCAACTTAATCAATTTTTTTATTACAAAAAAAATAAACAAATTTAGACTTTTTAAAACAAAAATTATTCTGAAAATTTTATTGCTTGATTTTGTGAAAATTTTCGCCATTAGCTGAAACAATATATTGTATATATTTTAATAAAATTTACAAGAAAAAATAATATCCAAAATGAAAATTTTAACGAGACAAATTATTTTCAAAGCGAACAAAATTTTTTAATTTTAATTATAAACAAATAGAATTATTGCATTTTGAATGCAATAATAATTTTTACAGTATATAGTTTACAGATACAAATTTATTGTTTAAATTCAACGACCAATTTTCAATTTATAACAATTTAAAAAGAAATTCTTTTAGTTTAACTGAAACAATGAAATATTGAATTCAACTTTTTCTATAAAAAACTTAAAAATTCCTTTCTATTATTTTTTTTCTTTTGAAAGTCAACACAATAAACAACAATTTTTTTTCACAGGGATTCGTAACCGGGATAACAGATTAAAGATGCCTAATAACTACAAATTGAACACAATAAATTTTTCTTTTTTATAACGCTATTGAAAAAAAAGATCATGTATTCGAAAAAGGCGGGTTAAAAATTTTTTCGAACCTTCTTTCAAAATTTTGTCGGTGAAAAAAAAAGCAAACTAGTTAAACTATTTGCGTTCTAGTTAGATTTTGTATCCCTTTTCGAAATCATGGTCGAAATTTTTCTTTTCTACTTAACAAATAATCAAAATTTCATTTAATATAAATAAATCAAAAACAAAAAGTCTTCCTTAGCACCGGTAAAAAATGGATCATTCTTCTTTTTTTTTTCTTGTCAATATGAAGAATGTCTCGAGTCCATCAAAAGTTACCCTAACATAAAATTGCGTCATGTCAAAACTTGGCTAATCACCATTGCGATTTTTTTTTATCATCATCATCAGATTCTTAACATAAGAAGTTACAGATGAATCACCGGTAATCGTTGCAATGACGAATAATAATAATTTCCACTTCATCGTTATTTCACGCGCCAATTGAATTAAAGAATATTCCAAAAATATTTTGCCAACATTACAATCTGAATTTTAAATTGTGCAATACATTTTTCTCACTGGAACATCTCATAATGTGGAATCGCCGACTGAAAAAAAAAAAAAAAATCTCCGAGAAGATTTGAACCCCTAACCATAGGGAATTGCAGTACTTGCAATGAACTACGCCTTTACCAACTGCGCCACTGAATTACATATTTTAAAATGTTTCTCATCTGCAAAAATTCTAAACGTTTTGCAAAAAATTTTTCCATTTTGAACAAATATCGACGATTTCACATATAATTAAGACTTCTTTAATTCAGAAAATTCTCGAAACGATCATTCTTGATTGAAACACCTTGGGAAGAGGAATCGTTCAACGAACGAGAGTCATTTTAATAATTCCTTTTACTTATCCAAAATCCAGAATTCTCCGAAAGTTTGGAATTGTTGCACTTTAGCCAATCCAGATTTTTGTTTTCTGAATTTTCGTGAAGAGCGGTGGTGGGGGGGGGAGGGGTTCCGCTTAGTCCGTTCATTTTCAGGAACAGGAAAAAAAACAATAAACGATGCAGTCTTCATCTCTTCGACAAAAAATTGTTTTGTCATTGTCCTGGACAAAAAAAAAGCCGATCCTTACGAGAGATCACGATGGCTGATTTTGTCGCTTCCGTCTTACAAAAAATACATTCTAGGATCAGTCGAGCGAGACGATAGCGAACGATTAATACGTTTGCAATTCTCGCCAGGTATAAGTACGTAGTCGAGTTATTTTTTTTTTATGTGTGTGTGTTTGTGTGTGCTTTTGCGATTATTAATTAATATTATTAATTATTTATTACTATCTCCTAGGCAAGAGAGAGTGAAGTGAGCAAAGTCGTTCCCTATGCGGGAACTTTGCTGACAGCCTTGAGGAGATCGTTTTGCGTTTTATCGAGACCACCAACGTGGTGTTGCTGATGTTGAAGGGCCGTTTGTTGCTCCTGTTGCATTTTGGCTTGCTTCTCAGCCTGTTGTTTTTTCATCATGTCCTGCTCCTCACGCTCTCGACGTGCCTGCTCGTTTATCTCCTTTACCGCCCTCAATTCCTTCTTCAATTTCATCCGTCGATTTTGAAACCAAATTTTAATTTGCCGTTCCGTTAAACAGAGAGCGTGGGCGATTTCTATTCGTCGTCTTCTCGTCAGGTAATGATTGAAATGAAATTCCTTTTCCAATTCCAACGTTTGAAATCGTGTGTAGGTTTGTCGACCCCTACGCCTCGGACATCCATTTGGACCTGAAACCAAAATTTTTACCTTTAATATCTCAAATTTCAAATTAGGGTTATAATGAAAAAAACATTTTTTTCTCTCTAATTAAAATTAAAACCAAAGGGAAGAAAAATTATAATGTACAAACAATGCAGACTTTATCCAAGAATTTTTTTTTTCTGGCAAAATTGTAAAAGATTGAGAATTAATCGTTTCCAATTTTGTTGTTTTGCACACACCCGGGTCTTTGAAAATTGAAAATTTATACGTACTATAATATTGACCCTCCCAAGTAAGATCATTGAAATTCTGCTTTGACAACGGCTCAGAACGGCATATGTCCAGGGTATTTAGATTGGACATGCGGCCTTCTGAAAGTTGAACAAAACAATCCTTCTTTAAAAAAACCAATTTTTTAATAATCAAAAGACAAAAAAAAATTGTTGATTGGAAAAAAAAATTTGATATTTTAATGAAATAAAATCAAATTTTAAAACTACTTTCCCACCCATACAAGAATATTGGGAAAGTGAAAAATTTATGGTCTCGAAAAAATAATGACCTTGACTGAAAAAAAGTCTTGACTGATTGTCCTTTCCCCCTTGACTAACATTCTTTTCGTGCTGTCACAAATCTTAACTCTCTCTCTTCTCCATTTCTTGCTTTCCCTTTCACAAAAGAGTGAGAATTTGGTCAAGAAAAAGTTTATTGCAGGGGTTGAGTCCCCAAAAGTTGCGTGGGCATAAAAAAAGAAAAAACTTTTTTTTTTTTTTTTGAAGAAAAACCCTTTCTAAATACCCCAGCGGTCTGACCTGACTTTCCCTCATCATAGTCTTCGAGAGTCCAGGTTGTAAACACGGACTTCTCGTGCATTATGATCTTTTTTATGGTGTTTGGGTATTTAAAGTTGTTAAAATCATACCGTGCAATTCTTACACGTTCAGGTAGTCAAGTCATTTTTTCCCCAGCGAAACATATTTTTTTACTAACTATATATATATATATATTGATTTTATAGATATGGAGGAAAATTTATAGAAATAATTTGTGTTTTTATTATTATTATTACATTATTTATTAATGTTTTTATTTTTTTGGGAAACTAATTTTGAAAAAAAGAATGATAAACATCTTACGAGCGCAAGATCTTTGAAGATGGGAGAAGCAATTATACGAATGTTTCGAAAGAGGAATACGCTTGCAATTTAAAAAACGAAAATTCTAATGGAATTTCCTGCAGACACGAAGATAGTTAAGCCATGTCAGGCGTCGGTTTGGCGGCGTCGTGACAAGAATACTAGCTTCCTGTGTCTTGATTTCTTACACCAACAAACTCAACACTCTTTTCATCCATATTGCTTTTTTTCCAGCCTCTTTCTGAATTTCAATTTCCCTTGGCAAATAAATTAGTCCATGTGTCAATAAACCTTTCTTGTTCAATTAAAAATTAATCAGGGTGACCGCAAAATTCTATTTTCAAAATTCTTTGACTTGCCGTAACCCTGTTTATTCTCTTTAATTCCTGACATTGACAAAGAATTTTGGTCAAAAATTATTCGAGTTGTGAATTTTTTAATTTGACTTTATTCGAAAAGTTTTTCGTCTTTTCGGAAACGATGGAAAAAATATTGAACTTAAAAGCAGGGCAAATAAAATAGTAAATTTCTGGTGCGCAAGGTGTGTAGATAACCTAGGAGAAGTATAGCGCAGGCGCACGCGCAAGCGCAGGCAGGAGTGAGAGAGAAACCAGCTGTTTCTCTCTCTCGCTCTCATTGCCCCCTTTCCAGCGCATGCGTCCCACTGCTGCTGGACCGTTGGATCGAATGGAAATCCCCTAATTGGGATTTTTAAAAAGAAAGAGCTGTTGGCGAGAGGAAGAAGAAAAAAAATTAAAATTATATTAATCTGTTGATTGATATAAATAATAAATTGAAATATTAAACTATTTCAATAAAAACTTCAGCAAAATAAATATTCAACTAATAACTGAACGTAAGAATTTCTTCACAAATGAATTTTCACGAACGTAATTTTTCATCCCTAAAATTGGAGTAAAATTTATCTTTCGAAATTCCTGAGAGTATGCAAATACAAAGGCGAAGGTACATGTTTATATATGAATAGATTAAAATACAGAACTAGTGCGTGTTTAAATACATAAATAGTGTGTGTAAATATATGTTTATACACAAGTATGCATGTATGTATATAAAAAAAAGAGAGAGAGAGAGAGAGAGGTAAAAATTGCTTCTGGCCAGAAATGTGTAAGCGGGACCGTGAAAGTGGCTGAAGCAGCGTGTGCTGGCTGGGTTCGAGTATATGGGGTGCATTGGATGTGTGGGGTGGTCGCCAAAGCGAGAAGGGTGGGCCATAGGTTACCTAGGCAACCAGAGGGGAAACCATTTCATCCTGCTGACGGCATATCATACACAGGGGCGAGTCAACCAGCAAAACCCTGGCTCAACTGCAGGCAACAACGCAACGTTTTGTCGTCGAGGAGTCTGACACCCCGTCCCTAGCACGATCACAAACACTCCACTGACGTAAATAATTCCCAACTCCCCCCCACCTCTCATACTCTTCAACTGAAATTCGTTATCCCAATGGACGAAATTGTTATGCCACTGTGTCCTCAGTACACTGTCACCGAAAAAATTCCCCTCTAAAAATTAAGGGTATTTTTTGTTCTCCAAAAACTCGACAATTCTCTTCTTTTTAATACACTTGCAAACTATTTATTAATACTTTTTTTTCATAGTTATGAATTATTATTATTATTATTATAATTATTATTTTGATTTAATATATACAGTAATTAAAAATATTTTCTCGGTATAAGAAATTTTTTTGCAAAAATGTCATTTTGACATTTCGGTAAAATTAAATTCCCAAGGGAAGTAATTTTAGGACATTGAAGTGGTTCATTATATAATTATTTCTCATCTTTATTAAATTCTGTAGATAAGTGCGGAGAGAAAATGATGAAAATAATTGAAATTTCTTTCCCTTAATGCGAGGAAAATTGATTGGTGAATCAATATCTATATAATGAAATGTGACGCACAGTGAAGAAAGAAAGGAAGCAAACGAATTATAGGTTATGTTTGTGATAGATTTATCTTGCAAGTGAAAGTTTCCTTTTGTATGTAAAATCAAAATCAGTGAATATTTTCAATTATATAATCAATGGTTTGTTGATCCTCTTTTTGTATATTTTTACTCTGAAAAATTACAAACATAACCTAAAATTTTTTTTGTCGACTAAATCCCTTTCTTCATAGCGCGTCACAAAATAAAAAATTATTTTCCTCCGATTTGGAAAATTTTTCTCACTTATCAAAAAAATTTGGTGAAATGAAAAATACTTCTTGTTGGTAATAAATGAATGGAACCACAAAAGTACAGTGTACGTATATATAGTATCGTGTTTCGTTGAGGGGGCTGAAGGTCTGCGCCTAATTGCGACCGTATATTAAGTTTAATATCTGCTTTTGGTTCTCGTACACTCACCCCAAAAAAGGGGTGAGGGGAGGAAAGTTGTGGCTACGCGATATTGGGAAAGTTTGCCGGGTCTGTGCGCGCCTCTTTTGCCCGAAACCACTATGAAAATCCAAACTTCAACCCCGTTGATCCTCTCTCTCACTCACTCTCTTTGCAAAGTTGCTCTCCCTCCTTTGATATATCCGGAGGAGCAATAAATCCCTTCAGGACAGTTAATGTCAGAGTCAGCTTGCCCTTCTATTCCTCTAAACGTTCCACTTTAGAGGAAGGCGCGAGGATACTCCGGAAGTCTCCTTGGAACATTTTCTGAACTTGAATTGAGCCGACGCTGGCAGAACTCTCGTGATTTCGACACGGATCATATAGTTTTCAGCATATGGTGTGTGTGCCCTTCTTTGTCAATGTTTCACCCCAGGAAGCTTTACCGTATACATAAAATCATCTTTCTAGATTACTTTATTAGAAAATGTTCCGTATTTCATTATGATACTTTATTTTCCACTAGTAAATAATAATAATATCGAATTTTTACCATTTCGTGCTATTTTCATATAGCTTCGACTCTATCCCCAGCGCCATCTGGAGGTCTAAATTTAAAATTCGAACACCAGGTGGGGCTAGTGATGCTTAATAATAAATCTTCGGAAGATTTTCTCCTCGCAATAAATTATAAATTCATAAATTTAATTTTAGATGTACGTAAAAATATATTAACCATCAGGTGATTTATTATTCGAAACAGATAAAAAGCTCATCTAATGATTTCTTATTGTGCGATGAAATTAAATTCCATATTGTATATATAATTTTTTGGACATAGAGAACATAAATCAAAAAATTATGTGAAAAAGCAAATGGGGAGTGCCTTGAAATACACGCACACGCAGTGAAATTCGGATATGGTTGAAAGCGGAGGCGACACTTTATATGGCAAGTGGATTGGACAGTGATTCGCTTAAAGTTGAACAGGATGACCAGTAGATTATATGGACATACAGAACGATCGCAATAGGTCTAGGCGATCGTAAATCTCAAAAAGCGATTAAATGTCAACTGCGCGCTCCGAGCGTTTATTCCAATTTCGATTTCTCCGTCAGGAGAGAAAGAGAGAAAGAGAGAGAGAGAGATGAGTCCGAAAACAATAACGCGATTTTAACGATCATTTAAAGCCGTTCAGGCCGTTTACACTGACGTTTTATTGCGGTCGAGTAAACTTATCCCCCCCCCGTTCCCTGTTACCTCCTTGGTCAATCTTCCCCCTCTACTTGCTGCCGATTCGACACCTCTTTTTGATAACGTGGGTCAGTCAATCTTTCTCCCGGAAAGTGTCAGTTTGATCGTATATTTTATTTTATACACGATATCGAAAACATGCAACTGATGATTTATTACTCCCACAGTTTATGGACCAGAACAGTGTGTTCAAATGTTTCAATTTTTATTAAAATCTATTCCACAATTGAGTCACTATCAATGATGTTAATTAATTCGAAATGCGTAATTTTTTCTTTTTTTTTTGCTTCCGAGGAAGCATTGTTAATAAATATGCTCAATTTTTTCTCCAATTGCGATTGTAAGAAACATCATTGATAATGAGACATATTCACTTGCTGAGATAAACTCTGTCTGTGTGGTTTTTTATTTCTCCAGATCGATTCATGTCAGAGATGATTGAATGACTATTTTTCCAACAATTGCAAACTCTTTTTGTTTTTTAATAATAGTTTCGAACAATCGGGAAAATTAATTAAGCATTCAAAAAGTGGAAAATATTTTTGAAATCCTTCTACTGATGAAACTGATTTTTTGTTATTGGTAACTTTGTAACATTTGAAAGTGTTGTTAGTTAAAAACGTAACGTAATCATCGTAGTGAAAAGATCATTCGTCGCATTTCGATGAAAATTTAATGGCGGACAATTAGAGAGGCGTCGGAGCATGTACTACTTTAAATCGCAAATTAACTCTGTTCGGTGAATGTGATGATAATTAGCTACTAACAGCACCGTTTGGTAATAATAATGACTCATATTTGCATTAAAATATATGTGACCCTTCGCGCAGAAAATAAAATAGTGCTTGTTGGCTGCTGATCCGGTTTATCTAGTTTTACAATTTACAGTAAACTTGATATTACAAAAGCGAAGGATGTATATATATTTCTATATTCAAGATTTTTAAATACTTTTATCATTTTTCCCTTCCCTTTCTACAATTTCATAAAAATGGAAAAATTCAACGCTGAAGACGAGAAAATGGGATATTTGTTAAATACGTAATCAGCTGTTCGTCCAAACATCCGCCATGTTGTACCGCGTGGGAAGAATTCACAAATAATATTCTTATTGGTAAATCCTTCCCACGTGGTACAACATGGCGGCCGTTTGGACGAACAGCTGATTACGTATTTAACAAAATTTTAACTTAATTTAATTTCCCATTTTCTTAACTAGGTATTTAAATCAATAATAAATGTAGTGTAATAATTAATAATTGTCAATTTGTTACAAAACATTTGGAATAATTTCTAAATTATCAAAATTATTAAAACGAATATAAAACAATCAACAATGGAATCAGTTTCCTGATTGAAAAAGGATAAAATGATTTCTGACGGAATTGCAAACTCCATGTTCTGGACCAGAAGATGCAACTTGGTGATGGGATGCGAAGGTGGGGGAATGAAAATGGCGCGGATTAGACACCATAAATCCTGAAGAGTTGGAACGCCAGGGAGAAAGGAGTTATCGTGGCCATTTTTCCCTGCCCTCTGTTCCCTTCACTGTGTTCATTCTCTCTCCCATTCTCTCCTATTCTCTCCGGGCTGTGTATCTCTTCCTTTGCTAGCAGCAGTGACCCGAGACGACGATCAAGTGGGCCGTGGGTCGTCGCTGTGCCGTATCTTTTCTCCCCCATGGCAACTGTCTGCGTTTTTCACCGGCTCGAGATTTTATTCGCTTGCAGAGCCGCGAAATTAAGCCGTTTTGAGATATTTATGAATGGGATCGGTGCACGCTACAACGAACAAAGACTTCTCTTTTATTTTCATGCACAACTTCAATTTACCAGTAGTTTTTACCTGTCAAAGTCATCATCTCTTCTTTTCATCAATATGTCAAAATATCGATTATTTCCCCCCAGGAAATTATTCACTAAAATTGAAACCACACAAGAGAATTTTAAATCGCGATATTCAATTATTAATTATTAATTATTAATTATTATTAAACTAATTAATTCATAATTTATTATTTATTTATTACACGTGACAATTATAAATGCAGGTCATTTGATATAAAAAAATCTCTCCATATTATCTATACGTAAAGATCTCGTTTTTATCGATAAAAAAGGTCAAACTAGTTTCAAAACACCACTGAGGTCAAAAGTAATGAATGATCATACAATTGTGACAGAACAATTAGTTAACAATTAAAATCAGTAAAAAGTAATTTATTTTCGTAGAGGAAAAAAAATGCTTATAATGGATTCAAACATCAAACCACTATTGAATCAGCTGATCTCATATTTAACCGATAAACATTTTTTTCTTCTTGGAAAGAAAATTCCAAGGGCATTTTATATTCGACAGGGTGATTAAAAAGCAAATTTATGATTTAATTAACAAAGTGTCTGAAAGACTGTTAATGAGTATAATTTCTCTTTCTTTTATTTAACTCAACTTCATTAAGACACAACATTTTTCACAGTATAGTTTATATAATAGAGTGAGGCGTAAATAAAAGATCCGTACGATAAATCATTGTACACAGTGTACAATAAATAATTCAAGTAAAATGATTAAAAAATTATCATGGTTAAGTGTCGCGGGCTAGAAAACCGCATTAATCTCCACCGCCCCCGTTCGCTTTGTACGTTATTGTAAAGTAACACCTATATGTGAAATGCGTGGGTGTTCAGGAACTCAAGAACATGAATCTGAGAAAGGTTCACGTACGTTTCTGCATTTTGTGTATATCCACCCTTGGCCAGGAAGTTTATTCACTTCGACACTAACGTAAAAAGTGGACGAATAAAAAAAAAACCCCCCAACCCCTGGATAACACTAAAGAAAAAAAATAATCAATAAAAAAAAAAATAATAAAAATATTTAAAACAACAATATGAATATAGTGAAAAATAATAAAATAAATAATTGTTGAAAAAAGACGTTAGAAAAAAAAGCTGAGAGAAATAAAATTGATCCATTAATTTACGTAACGATTTCTTTTGTATTGATTCTACAAACTATTTTTCGAATTATTCCACTTTCTAAAGTAATTGATTTCCTCTACAAGCAATGAATGTGATTGGTTGCACGTGACACGTGACTACAAAATGGCCACGGCACTATTGAACAGCTGATCTCGTATTTAACATAAAAACTCATCTTTCTCATTATTCAGAAAGTTTTAGAGTGAAAAGTTTTTGTTATCCATTCTAGAAAAACTTTTCTTTCTTAAAGACTATTGACAAACAAGAAAATATTATTCATGATATAAAATGGACTTTTCGTGATCGTACCCATGGGGGACGTGGCAAGTAATAAAGGATATCGGGAAGGCTGGATTTTGGGAGTGTGTATATGGCGCATTGTTAGACTTCGAACCCAAAAATCTCCATTATTCGATTCGTGTGGATGCTGCACACGTTGGCCATTATACAAAAACCGGTGTAAATATATATCAGCACCCACAGTTCCATAGTCCCACAGTCCCACACTATTGAAATTCAGCTCACATAGGAATACATAGTGATAGAAAGAAATAGAACTTTGACTCATGAAAAATGGGGGGAGGGGAATCGAAACAAGGTTTGTCCACGTGGTTTCGCTGTGTTTCAGCAAAGGGCGCTCTAATCTCTCCCCGCGAAAATTGTTAGTCGAGCAGTAGAATTTATATATCGCGGCGAAACACACACATACACACGATATCGGGGTACGACACGAAAGCCATTTTAGTCCCTCCCTCTTTAAAAGTATCGTCTCGGGTATAAACAGTAAAAATCATCAGGGGGAAAGGTTCGCAATCGTAAATTTCACCTTCTTCGGAAACCACCGAGCCGGATCTTCTCCTTCATTATTCACCCAGCGAGAAACTTGTTTGATTTTCGCTTATCGTATCTCACAGTTTCTGTATTGCTTTATTCATTCACGCAGTCCCAAGGATGAGTTTATTTATTTACTTTTTATTAATATTAGAAAGGTGATATTTATTCGAAAATGATAAACGACAATTTTTTTCTCCTCGAGGCTAGAAGTTTTGAAAATAAAAAATACATGTAAAAATTAATACATGAACTTGGATGAATGGAATATGCTTTCGATAAATGATCATTAAGGAGGGGAGGAAAAAATGAAGTTCTCCATAAAATCGTAAATGTGGTAATAAGACTTATGCAACGATTTCTAAGATCACAAACGAAGTTGGAGAAAAAAATCTCAGTTCCTTCAACGATCTGTTTTCATTTTACGGCCACTTCGAGAATCGTCCCATGTAATATGGGAATGGCCAATTCCCTTGAATAATATTGCCACTGCGAATGAATGGGTCAATATATTTTCTAGAAACTCCAAGACGAGATTCACAAGTATCAAATTACACCAGAATACGAAACATTCGTTTATTTATTTTTTTGGGGGGCACAATGGAAAACAATTCTCTGCATTTAATTTTGAATCTTTCTGTAGTTAAAAAATTTTTCAAGAAGATTGATGAAGTAATGAAAAATTTAACTTCGGATGGAGTAAAATTAATGGGGATTAAAATGAAGAAAATGCCGTACCAATTTTATGGTATAGAAAGAATGACATGGAAAATAAAGTAGGGAAAGATGTAAGATCCCGAAATAAAATGTAATCACGCCGAGAAAGCAATTTTGTCGGATTAAATTTTAATTCTAAATTAGGGGATGACATATTGGAACGATGTTGGCAAACATACCCCTTGAATAGAGGGCGTATTCGCCTCCTATGCTGAGGTCCATTCCCTTTCACCTCCACCCCCGCCCCTCTGAATGAACCTAGCCTCTCACAAAACCCGTAATTCCATAGAACCCCTAGGCTCTAATTACGATCCTCGGCTACCGTTTTCTCCACCCCCAAAAACCCATATTTCTACTACCCTCAGCATCGTTACATGCAAATGCCACCCGTGTCTCTTTTTGCTAATAAAAGTCCTTCCACTCGCGATGCAAAACATAATATTCCACGCTCGTTGATACAACACTATTTTCGCGAATTTTCCAGTTAATCGCCCCTCTTCTATCTTTTGCAAAAAAAAAATTTATTATCTAATATCTAAAATTATACCTTTTTTCTCAAAAATAATATTTTACTGACTAAATTTCAATCAATTGTGACATTTTTATTCCACTGATAAAATATAGTTTTAATTTAGCGAAATAACGTACTCCATTGAGATATTTCAACAGAAAACAATTGGAATTATAAAATGATTTAAAAAAGTCAATGCTGTTTTACCGATTGCTGATAAAACCGGTTTGACTGTTTCAAATCATTTACAATGATGTGACACGTGACTACAAAATGGCCGCGACACTATTGAACAGCTGATCTCGTATTTAACATAAAAACTCATCTTTCTCATTATTCAGAAACTTTTAGAGTGAAAAGTTTTGTAAGCATTCTAGAAAACTTTTCTTATCAAAGATTATTGACAGACAGGAAAATACTGTTTACTATATTTCTTCGAAAAGAGTCCTTCCCAGTATTTATTTTCGCTATTTTGACTTATTAAAAAAAAATTAAATCATTGAAAAAAAATTCAGAGTTTAGATAAAATTCCAAATTTTGATAATTCGCAAATGAAATAAATAAATAACTAAAATAAGTATAAAGGTGATGAATTATAAATACGGAGCAAATTTGAAAGCTTGTGGGAAAAGTTTGATTCAAGGGTGGGAAAATGAGGAGAAATATGCGCGTGGGATGACAATAGTGTCTCATCCTAGGGACTCAAAGTCGCATTTGGTGTTATTTCTTCAAAGGAAAGAAATGAGGGTATTTATAAGACATAAAGAAGGATAAAGGCGGTATAAGAAAAACAGGAAAAAGGCTATGTGGTGAGAAATACTCGAAGCCACATAATGTTTAATCAGAGCACGTTGCGGCTTTACGATATTAGCCAGTCTCTCCCCTAGTGCACGCTCCATCGCGCCCCTTTCATGTGTCTTCATCCCCGGGAGATGCTTCCTTCTTTAGATACTTTTCGCATTATCCCAGATGCCAAGGCATGGGACATCCGGAGTACCTCGATATTTCTAAAATCTTCTCTCTCTCTCTCTCTCTCTCTCTCTCTCTCTCTCTCGCTCTCTCTCTCTCGAAAAAAAACAAAATCGTCTAAAAACGCGTTTCCTGTTGGTCCATAAGTACGATTCACGGTGACAGTCAATGACTCCCGTATAAAAGGAGATGTCCTCAGTCTACATGGACCCCGATCGTTACTTTTATCAAAAGCACTGTTATCTTTTGTTTGACATCAATTTTGTCTCGTCTTCGGCTCGAAAAAATTCCTCAAATTTTAAATTTAAATTTATAGAAAGTTGTAGAAATTTATTTTCGTATTTTTTTTTTGTCCTTCTTTTTTGCAATTCTTGGACATATATTTTTTTTGTTATCAAGAGTTGACCTATTTCATTTAGATACTCGTGATCATTGTCGTTGACAATATTCTCCTTCTCATACAACAGGCCGTGAAGGACCATTTGTATGTTTCTAATTTACAGTTTAAGTAACGTCTTTATTGAGTTCAAGGCTCATTAATACCATCAGAGAATATCTCTCGATCTCTCTAGCGACTTTTTGACTCCAGAGAGATCGACTTATACAGAATTTTCGTATTTCAGAGTTTTTTTGGCAGAAAAAAAATGCCGATTCGTAGAAAATTATAATTGAAAAAATTATGTTGAAAGTGTTATTTTTAGATATGTTGGAGCATGCGTTGAAAAAATCCAAGTTAAATTCGCCATTTGGAAACTTTTAAGTTTAAAATAATGGCGATTAAATTATTTTTGCGAAATAATTATTCCACTTTCTAAAGTAATTCTTCAAATTCAATTAATGTTTCCATTAGTCGCACTTGACACGTGACTACAAAATGGCTGCGACACTATTGAACAGCTGATTCTCATATTTAACATAAAAACTCTTTATCTCACTATTCAGAAACTTAGAGAGTGAAAAGTTTTGCATCATTATAGAAAACTTTTCTTTTCAAAGATTATTGACAAACTGGAAAATATTATTCATGATAATAATAATAATAATAATAATAATAATAATTTAAATTAATTAAATTATTTAATTATCGAATTAGTTTTCTTTCAAAATGGTTCAGTGGAGAGTTAAATACTATAAATTTTTCGAAATTTTGGAGCATAAAAGTAGATTTTTGTTGTGCGGAAGCATAAAAGCAATAAAAGACAGAAGAGAACTCCCCTGGGGGAGTCCCTGACGAGTTTGGCTGTTGGCAAGACTGCACCACGCGGACAAAGGGGTTCATGGTGCGCATGCGCTTCGCACGTTGGCGCAGGGTAACGATCCCACCCCCGGTTTTTAACTCGTCCCTTTCGAGCGCCATGGACGACCTAGCCGCAGCTCTCTCTCTCTCTCTCTCTCGCTACTCTGGAACGCGATATCGGCTCACGCACGAATTCCTACAGTTCTACACTACCAAGGATAATACCCGTCCGTTCTATGTACTCCATAGAATGTCTATGGTATAAAATAACCCATGTATGTGCGCGAACATTCGCCTCTATATACATACATATACATATATAAGAATTGGCCATATCACTTCGTTGTAGAGAGCGCACTCACACCAATACAACCTCACTTGCTGCGGGACAGTACAAAAGCTGGAAATGGAGCCTTTAGTTTTTATCGAGGGATAAAGTCGCGATAAGCTACGCCAGGGATGTAGCGCGAAAGAGAACTTCAATGCTTAAAATTTTATTCAAGAAATTTTTTTCAGAAAAATGCAAAAAATTTAAACATTTTTTGGATCTTTGTAAATGAATAAAAATTAAACTGAAATTTGCAGAAGTTACGAATTTCCATTTCTTGGAAAATAAGATTTTTGGATCAATTTGATACTTTTGGTATCGATTTGATACTTTTAAGTTTACAGTGATATTATGTATGAAATTTAGAAATTATTTATATATACCTATACGCAAAATTGTCTAAAAAGTTTAACGAAAGTTTATAATTAAAACAAGGAAATGATATTTTAAGGAAAAAAATATATAATTGGATGTAAATATGTACTTGGATGTAATTTTTCCCCCGCAATTTCTGTTGGCAAGAAAAATATACAAAAAAAAATGGTAATTATTCACGTGAAATGTGAACGTTGATCGTAAAAATGATCATAATCCCTCTTAGGACTTTTTTTGTTGAATGCTCACTATTCACCGTATATAAGATCATGACATAAACCGGAAACGAGTTTTTTTGCACGAGACATTTCAAACTTCTGTAACATTCGCTAATTCATACATTCATTGCAAAATCTTTCTAAAATACACAAAACTTTCTCGATAGTTATAAATATAATTATAAATAATTATAAATTTAATTATAATTACATACATAGAAGAAAAAGATTTTGCCAATTAATTTTTTCATTAGAAACAATAATGATTTTTTCAAGAATTCAATTTTTAAGCCAAAAAAATCGAAATTAATCGATTACTATTGTCTATTATTAAAAAAATATTTACTTGGACCAAATATAATTTTTATGTAAATTAAATATAATTAATTCAACAATTTCCGTATTTGAATTAAATACAATTTAATTGACTTAAATAAAATTTATTTGATACTTGTTCATTATTCACTAGTTTCAAATAAATATATTCAAATAAATATATTCAAATAAATATATTTGCGTCAAAAATAAATTTTTTATATTTAAAACAAATAAATATGTTTAGGCTCTGAGACAAATATATAGTTTTATTTAAATCATATAAATTATATTTGCGGTTCAAATAGAACATTTTTCGGGGTGAAATAAAAAATTTTTTTTTAATCAAATAAAATTTATTTGAAACAAATAAATAGTTTAGTAGGCTCTGAGAAAGATATATCGTTTTTTCCTGTGATGAGTGATTTGAAAAATTTTGTTTGCCTTTCTCTTGGTTTAGAGAAATTCATAACAATTTCCCGCAATAAATGTAATAAATTCGGAGATAAATAAAGAAAGCGAGTATATTCCTAATTGGAGGAGTTCCATTTGGGAAATTGGTGAAATCGCTTAACGAACGTTAACACCATTGCCCTGAGTCAGTTTCGGAGAGAAAAGAGAGTGACTCAGGGAGGAAAACGAAAGAGCAAAAGTCATGGAATAGCTTGGTCGTGTCATTCGGTATTGGCTATCTCCAGGCTTATAAGATTACTCGGGAGATCCCCGAGGGAAGTTGGAATCACCCCGGGATGGAGAGAAAGAAAGAAAGAAAGAGAGCGAGAGAGGGCCCCTACTGTGCATAGTCGCGATCCGCCCCTGTCTCTATCTACCTATAGCTGAAAGTCTATATCGCGCGCCGTCAAACCAGCCCGAATTGCTCGTCGTCGTGTTATGCAAACGGCCACATTTGTTACGATAGTGCACGCCAGGGGGCCATTCTCTACTACCGCGGCATGTCATAGAAACACAGCCATCGAATGACACAGTCATAGAGAAGAAAACTGTTCTCTTTGACTTTCCACTATGTACGAGGCTTTAGTCTCCCTCACCCCTCTACTTTAGGTGACGAAAACGACGATTTTCATCGACTTACCATCATAACTACACTTAGGAACCCCTAAAACGTCTCTGACATTGTCATTTTTACAGGGTGTGCAATTTTTCCGAACTTAAGGGTGTTGATAAAGTAAAATAGTTCCCTTTTTTACCAAGGGTTACCATATTTTACATTCAATTTGATTCTAATACTGTTTTTATCTTCAAAATTTACTGAAATTTGCCATTCGACAGTACGGCGGACTTTCGAAGTGAACGGATTCGTCACTTGTGAGGGAAAGCATAAAGACGCCATTCGACAGTACGGCGGACTTTCGAAGTGAACAGATTCGTCACTTGTGAGGGAAAGCATAAAGACGCCATTCGACAGTACGGCGGACTTTCGAAGTGAACGGATTCGTCACTTACGAGGGAAAGTATCTATTGTGACTTACAAATTAGTAACGTAATCGAAACAATAGATCCTTTCCCTCACAAGTGACGAATCCGTTTACTTCGATGAAAGAGAGCTTTCAATTCTTGATTCCCAGTGATTAAATTCTATTTTTAATTTCACAACCTGTTGAGGAAGTCAAAATTCCCGATGAGAGATTATCGAGAATCACGTTTTGATGTTGACAGTAAGTGAAAATTATCACACAAGAGCCGACTTTGATATCTCTTCCAACAGTCGTCAGCAAATGACCTGATAAAGAATAAACAAATAGTTGCACGAGATTAAATCACTCTTTTATACACTGCTCAGTGTCAATAAAAATTTTATAATCGACATGAGAGCAAATTAAATCTCACATTGAATCACTGTGGGAATCGGTTTTAAATTTCATCATCATCATCATCTACAATGTTTTTTTTTTGCGACTAATTCTGAATAAAGTCACATTTTCAAACTGATTGTATATGTAAATTGAATTTGAGGAAAAGACTTATGGAAAATGTGCAACTAATCGGTAAATGGTGCGAAATACAAACTGACCGGCGACAGAGCCCCGCCCTGGACGTATAGTCATTCGTAGTCAATAGTCATTGGTGAACGACTCAAGTAAGTCGTTGAATTACCATAATCGCGGCATGACGACACATTTTAAAACCTGTAAAATTACGTCGAGACTCGATATGGTCATTTTTATTCATTTCTCTTACATTACAGAAATTTTATAATATCTTTTTCATTATATCGACTTTTACATTCTTTTTCGCAGAAAGTTTTTGGGAAATTTTTTTTTTAAATTAAAAAAAGTATTCCAATTGTTTCGCTAGGAGTATTTAAATTTTAAATAGTAATAAATATTCCCGTAAAATGCAAACCACGCGTCATAAAAGTTAAAGAGCTTTTGAATATTTTTCCCCGCCACCGCTAAAAATATGGAGTACCTACTACTAAAAAGAGTGTTGAGTGTGAAATTATTTGCTCGTAAAGGGAGAGAAAATAGAGGTGTGCATTTTTTTTTTGACACATATTCTTAGTGGATAAACATTATTTTAGAAACAAACTGAAGGTCACTTGTTTGTGATTATAAAAATTGCCGAGAGATATACAAAATTATTAAAGAAGAATATTTACTGTCTAATATTTCACGCGCAGTCTTCTGTAATATTTCGAAGAACTAAATAGCTCCGCTTTTAAAATCTACTACTTTGAAATGTACAAGAGAGAATGTTTTCGCGTGGCAATATGTATATATGTATAATTTAAACTCAACTGCAATATACACTGCCATAACGTTGCACTCCATTCGCTAAAGATTGCCCTCGCTATTCTTTTTTTTTTTTTGGCGTGAAAACGAGGAAATTTTTTCCCCATCCCCATTTTCCAAGCTCTTTCATTATTAAATTAGGTTCCCTTGCGAGTACACACAGAAATACGCCACAATTTCTTTTCAGAGAAATGGTTTCTTTCGTGAAATTAGAGATGATATTTATTCGATACAAGATGATACAATTCCGCATTTATCGTTTCCTTTTGTTCCTTAGAAATCTTAATTAAATTTTATAACAAGTTGAAAAAAAATTTTTCACTAGAAGAGGAAAAAAATAGGAAAAAAATAAATGTTTGGGAAATCTTCTTCTTTTCCCAAAAAGGATCAGATCAGGTACTTTTTTACAACCGGACCTGGGTTAGAAAGTTGAGAAGTGTAAAAACTAAAAAGGGAAAACTAATAGTAAAAAGCAAAAAAAACGAACAGGGTTTTTTAAAAGGGGGAAAAGAAAGAAGAGAAAAGGGAGAGAAAAAAAAGTGTAAACGATAAGCACGAGTTGAGAATGCACAAGGAACTTTCTAACTCTATGACGTCTGGATGGCAAATACTCTCCTAGACATGACACGACCACCCGTCTATATCCTTTTTTTCGAATGCAGTTCACGAAAGGCGAAAAACGATCCCCGACACTCGATGGTATCCGCTGACGAACGATATGCATACCATCCCTATGTTGATCCTTGCACTCTGCATACGAATTTTCAAATAAGCGACTCTCTTTTTTTCCCAAAAAAAAACAAAATCCCCTTTTTTATTCGAACAGATTTGAGAAAATGAACCAAAATGAAGAAATCGGTAAAGTAAAAAATATTATGTATACAAAACTGAGGTGATTTTGTTATTTCAAATTGGTCTTATGAATGAATATGCGGTTTAAACAGTCAATTTGATCAGACTTTGGAATTTCGGGGGTTTATTTGGCTTTTGGCAATTGCAAAGATTGTGCGAATATTGTTAAAATGGAGAATATGGATTGGCACGCGACAAAACGGGTCTCGGGGTATGAGTCCTACAGCCTTATGACCATAAAATAAACGTTTGGGGTAGTGGAGGCGGAGGGAACCTGGCAACACATAAACACTTATATAACGGCAATTAAACTGCTTTTAAGGGCCGTAAAACTGCAGTTTCAATAATCTCAGTGACAACACACGATGCTGACCTGCCTGTCGCCTTATGGCCTCTCCTTCTTACGGATTCTCCTCAAAAGACCTTGACTCCATAATCCTGACATCTTCCTCCGTCATAGAAATTCGAAACATACCTCCCCTTGTTTCGATAAACAGGAATCTAATCATCAACTTGTCCCAATTGTTTAATCTAAATCTTCAAAAAGCAATAATTTTTAAAAAATTTACATATTTTAAACTTTTAATCGTCATTTTTCAAAATTTACATATTTTAAACTTTTAATCGTCATTTTTCAAGTTTTTCCCAATGCTTTTTCATTTCTGTTCTAAATTATTCAAAATTGTTATTTCTATTTTATCTCATTTAAACAAAATATTTGTTTCGTTCCATTAAAAATTTCGTTCAACTTACCAATTATCAAATACTATTTCCAATTATATAGAACAGAAATGAAAAGCATCAGGAGAAACTTGAAAAATAAGTGGAGGATGATGATAATGATTATAACAAAAGAATGATCCAGGATCATTCGTATGGATTTTAACTTGAAAATGAGCAATGACAAGAAACAAAAGACTTTCAATTTGGTGGTAATTTTATAAAATGCGGCATTAATGAAATTTTCCTTCCCGTAATTAAACATTCCCCGTACATTGCAAATTCTTTATCATCTTCTTAAGGGCATGTCAAAGTCGTTCCAATTTTCACGTGAAGTAAAATTCATTTTATATATTTTTACCCTTGGCCAAACGATTTATTTTTTTAGATACCTTTGAAAAAATAGGAGAAAATTTTTCAATTTTAATTCTTTTGACACTGTAAACCTAAAAGTATCAAATTGATACCAAAAATATCAAATTGATTCAAATTTTTGGATCAAATTGATATTCTTGGTATCGATTTGATACTTTAAAGTTTACAGTGGATGGAAAAAAGAAAATTTGATGAAGGTGCAAGATTCGGAAAAAAGGAATTATTCTAAAGACGGTAAATTTTCGGAAAAATAATTCGTTAATTTATAATAAATATTAGGCTATTTTAGGCTATTTTTATTATTATTAGGCTATTTTAATATTTTGGGGAAGTTTTATCAAAATGAGTGGAGGAATTTTTTGTCCTTGTAATATCATCCATAAGGGTGAATAGCAGAGGGCGTTCTGAAAATAGTGGAATGAGTGGGTGCAGGTAGGGTAGGTTAGAATCATGGATCTGGATAGTACCGACGCTGCAGGACGCGGCAGCCATCATCGAATGCTAATGAGGGGTTGGCGGCTTTCAGGGCGGAGAATTCAGACTGTCGAATCCGTTGCTGTCGGCCTGATTATAAATTATACATTATCTCCTTCTAACCCACGTACTCCTCGGAATTCAACAGCGCGTCTCGAGATCTCGATCGTACATCTTCTGATTCTTCATCTCCATCCTTTAGCCGC
>JUFY01032809.1:34817-50123 GCA_001855655.1 Leptopilina clavipes
ATAATAATAATAATAATAAAAACAATAATAATAATAATAAAAATAATAAAAATCATAGAAATAAAAAAATAATTATAATTGTACCAATAACTATTATAATTATTATAATTATATAATGATAATAATAACTATTATAATTGTTATAATTATAATTATACAACAATATTAACAATAATAATTGTAATTATTATTAATAAATACAGATAATAGTATCAATTATCTGCAATATTCTTTTTTTATTATTGTTATTACCATTATACTCATTGTGAGTATTATATTAATTGTATTATAAGTATTGTTATTATTAACAGCATTATAGTACTATTGTTAAATTTGTATTGTTACTGTAATAAGTATTAAACGATTAGTTTTATTGCCATTTGTTATAAATAGTAATAAAAAATTTTAATTTATCATTTCGATTTGTTTAGATTTTCTTTTATTAGTATCAATTAGTGTCAATTAATTGTGAAGAAATATGTAATAATTATTTCGAAACTATACATACGAGGTATGTATTTATTATGTTTTCTGGATTTAATGTTAATGCACGAGAGCAAAAAATACCGTCGGCAAAATTTCTTCTTCTAGATATAGTTATAATGTTACCTTCAAAAATTTCAATATTATCTCCTGAAGATTGTTGAGTTATTTTGTTATTAATAACAATTTGTTATTTGCCAAAACAATTAGGAAGTAAAATAGTGAGAAAAAATATGTTTCAAGGGTAGAAATGTTTTCTAAGGGTAGAAATATAATCTAGTTGAAAATTCATCGACGACGTTTGCCGTCGGACTGAAGAAAGAAGACGTTGATCCTTCTTCGGGTGGAAAAGTCATCTTTATTCGAAATTAATATACGAAATTTTCGATTAAAATATAATTATTTTGCCTGTATTATTGCATGAGTTTTATTTCATGTAAATTTTATTTGCAAAATGGGAAATAATTGCGATATTATTGAAGAAGAAATAGATTTTTGATACTCTCTGCTTTGGATATATGTTTTGAAGAAACTGACACGGTAATAATTCAATTCTTAAGTGTTAAATAATATTTGACTTTTCATTTAAAGTTATTTCGCGGTAAAATATATAAATTTTGTCCGAAAAATTATTTTCAGCATAACCTTGTATTATTAGCGCATTAAACAGATCTTTGTATATTTTGAATACATTCCAAAATATTCCGCAAAACCATGAGACAATAACTAATCATCTTGTATTACTGCCAGGTTTAAAATTAAAATTCTTCAGAAATTTGAGTTGCTCCAAATTAATAAGTCTTTATATTCAGAAGCGAAATCGAAAAATTACAAATAGCCAATTAAATTATTTGAAATTATTTTTCATGTTAGCAAAACCAATTTTGAGAAAAGAAATTGCAATATATCTCCTACGATATTTTTGAAACTAAGAGATAATTGTTTTCTTACATTCAAGATAATAGTTTTCTAAGATCAAATAATAATGGGGTTTCAGTTTTTTTCCCCTTTTCTTTTTTCTTTAAGATGAAAGCTAAAAAAATTTTATAGTCTTAGATAGTAAGTCCAAGATGGAATGGTTTACTGCCGTTAGAGAACTCAAACTCAAGAGTTTCGTTGGAAGCATAAAAACATTGTGGTTGTTGCTCCGACTGGTAGCCTCTCGCAAATGCGTCATTCACGTCTGGCAACAATGATTTCTGACATTGGACTTTTACGAAATGAAAATCATAATAATAGAATTAATAATAATATTGTTTGCTGAAATGTATAATTCTTTATATCTGCGACATTTACAGACAACTGAAACTAAAAATTAACAAACATTGAAAAGATCCCTGCTGGAAAGAATTTCGATGAACAATGAAACGAATAATAGAATAGGTGAAAATTACTTAAGGGGGTGTCAAAGTCGATGCGATTTTTCTATTGAAGCTTCATGTAAAAATCCAATTGACTTCGACACCCCCTTAAGTTCGGTACTGGAAACATTTACTACTTTTTAGAATTTAATATCCAATTGTTGAAATTGGTAAGGTCTTGCATTAAAATTTTACTTTAGCTTGCATTTACAAATTTTACGATTAGTGTCATATAGGAGAAAATTAATATATGCTTGACTTGAATTAAGAATAATTTGGCGTTAGTTACAGATTTTCAGTTAAAATGATTGTTGATCTTTGCCTTCTTCATTTTGAACGTTTTCTTCTTCTGTGACTAAATTACAACATACAGAATATGTTTGAATTGCTAATGTATTATTATGCATTGTTAATATGCATTGTTAATAATAAGTTTTGGGTAAAATCGAAGCGGATGTGAATGTTCTGAAAACGAAACGTTCCATGCAACAATTTTGTCAGAGAAGTTCCATGCAACAATTTTGTCAGGCATGATGCAAGGATAACTCACCTGTGATGGACATCCATGGATAACGGGGTATCTCGGGAATTCCTGGTTGTCCACTGGTGGGTTGTTGACAGGAAGCAAGAGGATCAACGACAGCGGAAGCTGCGGCCGCTTGATGATAGAATTGTGCAGCAGCCGCCATGGATGCTGAGGCTGCTGAGACAGCAGAGGAGGCAGAGGCTGAAGAAACAAGTCCTCCGGGGGTGGCTCCATTTTGATGATGATGTCCCAATGTGTAATTCACCATGGGATCATTAGCCGAGGGTGCAACGTTTCCTGTAAGACTCGCTGTGTACCTGCAGGATTTGTCGCCAGTGGTGGCAGCGTCAACGGCCGCTGCTGCCGCTAATGCAGCGCTAGACGCTGCCGATGAGCCAAAACCTGGGACCATGCCCGATGTGGCCCCAAAGGCAGCGGCCGCAACCGCCTGTTGTTGTTGATGATGATGATGGGCCGCAGCCGCTGATACGTAGGGGTACATACTGGAGGTGGCGCGCGCCGCCGGTGAGGTGGAGGCCGAACTTCCTGAGTGCTGGGGACTCGAGCCCGTCGGACTCGGGGAATTGTGTTGAGCGTAATTAACAGCCGCAGCCGCAACTGCCGCCGCTGACAAACTCGACTCTAAACTTGAAACTGGACTTGAGGAACAGGCCTGAACTGAACTTGGATTCGCGCTTGAGAACAACTGTTGATGATGAAATTGCTGATGGTACTTTGGTAGCATACTATCGATTATGAATTTCGAACTCATATCGCCGCCGCCAGCGCGCGTCCCTCCGTGGACAGTCAACACCCGCACTGGACACAACAGTCCACCAACTGTAACACCATATTGGTCCCGCACATCTTTTGCACCTTTCTTGTCGACGATTCAAACAATAAAAACAGAGATAGCACGGACCACGAGGCGATTTCGTATTCCGCTTTTCCACGCTCTACGCACTTCCTCCTCCTACCCTCTCCCTCCTTCGCCCCTCTTTTCTACAACCCGACTTTTATCGGTGCTTTACCCTCACTTTTATTGCCACTTACGCAACTCGCACACCACACTATGATAACGAGGGAAGTGAAAATTTTTGACACGAGTTGATCCTATTCCAGAAGGATTAGCAAAAATTCTGTTTTTTATTGATGTGGAGAGGAGCAATGTGCGCGGCGCCGGGGCCAGCTGATCCGCTGCCCCAGAAAATTGGGCTGCCCACGAGACCAGGAGGAGCGTGGCCTGTCAGGTGTTAGAAGCTGTTTCTTGCGTACTTCTCGGATAGTCGACGAATCCTTTATGGGCCATGCATGAGGGTACTATAGCCCCCTATCCCGAACGCCGCGTACTACACACCACAGCCAGCTAAATGTAACCCCTTACAATAATGGCGCCGCTTGTCTCTCGACTCCCTCTCCTGAATCCGACACAGCTGGTAAACAGAACCGGCCAATCAAGAGACGGCCTCACTCACCCACAGCCAATCCCGTACAGGCTAGGCGCGCCAAGATGAATGGGTCTCTCGCTTTCCCTCTTTCTCTACAACTCCATCTCACTCACTACCATCTCTCTCTGTTTCTCAATACTCTCTCACTTTTCTTCACTGTTCTCTCTCCTTCTTTTCTGCATTTTCTCTCCTTTTCGGCACTCTCTCTCTTTCTCTCTCTGTTTCCTTCTCTCTGTTTCCTTCTCTCTCTCTCTTCTTAGTCTCTCTCCTTTCTCTCTCTCTTTTCTCTTACTTCGATTTTGCAGCTCTCTCTTTCTGATCAGAATCTTTCTCTTTCTTCAATCACCCAACTCTTCTTCTTCTATTTCCTTTTCTTCAATCTTTTAACTCTATTCTTCTATCTCTCATTTATTTTTTCGCTCACTTGTATTTATCTTTCTCTGTGCTTCCCATTCTTTGGAGGGGGGGGAAAGTACATACTTGTGTTGCTTATTATTTCTCCCTCACATTCTTTAGTTGTGTATTATCTTCATCTAGTTTTTCACAACTATTTGTCAGATGTGCTTTTTATTATTTTGCCATCTCTGTTGTTTACTCTCTCTCTTCTTTCATTTCGTGTTTTGCTTCTATTCGCGTGCGGTTCTTCATACTGACCTGGCGTCAATCTGGCTGAAAATTTGATCAACTGCAGGGATTTTTAATTGTCGATATTTTTCGTATCTTCTCTCTCTCTCTCTCTTTCTACATGACAAAATCAATCAGTGACGCTCACCTTCTAATTCACATAAAAATCCCTAATTTCCGTATCATCCTCTGAAATTTCTCCCACCGGATCTTCACCTATCGATGCAATGCTTTAATATTCCTGAATCAGCAATAATCAATTTTCCGTTTCTCCAAATAAAAGAATTCACATCACAGTTCATGAACTTTTAGCTCGCTTTTGTAACATGCGTCGGATGTAATAAATCATCTCCCGTTTTACTCTCATGTTATTATTGGACGCAATAAAATTAATCAGAACAACTCTTACGACAAAAGGAGAGACACTTGAATAAGTGTTTTTTGTGTAAAAAAAAAAAGAAACCGGCTTTGATTCTGATTCGGGTCTTCTCTGTATATGTATATATTTATTTTTTCACTGACTAGCCGCGAGCCAAACTGGAAAAAAGTCGTAAATGTTTTTTATGGCCTATGTTTGTATGATATAAAAGTCAGAACCGAACTTATTATCATCATCATCATCATTTCGTTAATTCTAGTATCAAAAAATGATTCACGTCTTTTTTCATGTGTCAAAAAAGAAGAGAAACAAATTCGTCAAATTCTTGTGTGTGTGTTTTTTTTTTCTTTGAGAGAGAGAGAGAATTGTCGATTGGCAAATTTTATGAGACGAGAAACTTTCCTTGTGTGTGAATGCTTTTGCCGACGGGAAGATCATGACATCGTAAAAGAACCTACTCGCGTGTCTTTTAGGTCCTGCTCGGAGGCTGTTGCCAATACATATGTATCTTTCTTGCTTTCTCTTCTCTTTCTCTTCTCTTTCTCACTTTTCCGAATTCTCTCTTTTTATACTCTTTTTTGACATTATACAATGTTGCCACTTCATATATTGAAAATTTTACAGAATCAAAAATTGAAAATGGATCAGTTTCAATTGTTCCTTTCTTGCTTCATATCCCATATTTGGAATTTGTTTGGACACTTTAGGGGACAGAAGTTTGAAACTTTTGTTCGCCCTTTTCTTTCGCATGTGTGTGCTCAGAATTCAATTGCACTTTTACTTTCAGTTCTTCTTTGTACTCTCGACATTATTTTCAATTCTTCACGCAATCTTCAACTTTTGAGACAAAATGAATTTTCCTCTTAAGATATATTCAAAATATGAGGGGAAAAAGAAATCTATTTTCAGTGAGGGAAAAAATGACTAGGAGACTGGTCTATTTTTTTATTTATAGACTAATTAGTCTATTTGTTTATTTATAGGTTTGTATTTTTTTTATGTAACATTTAAGTGCCACGTGGCATGATTAATCGGTGGTACTGCACTGAGTGGGGGCAATGAGCGTGAGAGAGAAATCCCAAACTGTCCTTTTCGCTCTCATTGCCCCCACTCCGGCGCTCGCGCTTGCGCTCTTTCCTGGTGACTTAACCAACGTTTTCATGGCGAAATATACACGGCGCAACGCCAGTATACGCCAATGTTAAATTTACTACTACCAACGTTTCCGCCAAAAAAATTTAATACTACTACTACTACAAACGTTTCCAATGAACTATACGCTGTAAAAAATTGAATTAGGATTCAATTCTTTAGTTAGAATTCAAGTAACAGAAAGGAAATTTTCATACAGTTGTTTCGCAAAATGATCCATCATTTTTTGAAATTTGATGATTGAACGAGAAAGAAGAGAAGGAAAGAAAGAAAGAAAGAAAGAAAGAAAAAGAAGAGTCACCGAAAAGATTTGCGCGCCTTACAATTGAAAATTAGTTTTGTTCTGAAACATAACGCAGTCGAGGAAATAGAAAAGCAATATAATAAATCCATTTCTTTGCAATTGCGCAATGAGACTATTTCCACGGATTCATTTCAAGTGGTGAGGCCATTAAACGAATACCATTTTAACGTTGTTACAGGCGAATAAATATTAGAAACGAGAAATCATGGGAATGTTTTCTAGCCAATTGGCTTCCGTCCATTTCCCCCCTTTTGCCCTCTTCGTCGTTAATTTATTTACAACCTCTCTCTCTCTCTCTCTCTCTCTTCAATTACCTCTCGATCTTTAATGAATCACTAACGAGCAACATATATATTTCGCGATGCGTATCAGCTGATTTCCACCTTCAATCACGTAAAGAGAGAAATATTAAAAGAGAGAAAATATTACAAGATATGACAAATTTTTACACAAATGAGGCAAAAAGGGGAAAATCATTCGCCAATTCGACTTCCATTCTTCATTAAAATTAGCATTAATTCACGATGATGGTAATTTTTGTCTGGTAATTTTTTCACGCTGGATTGAATCATGCGACTATTTTTTTTTTCTTGATACTTTTTGTTTTTGCATAATTACGTGATTCAGTAGTGCGTTTAAGTGTTCTTTAATTACGTTAATAAATCCAAGTACTCACCCGCTTTGGACGTCCTCATTTCCTGAAACAAATGACAAATTATTCAGATTTACTTTTTGCTGCTGGCACACATCATGATGAAGGCATTGTGCCTGCGGTAATTTTCCCATTGTTAAGTATTTTGTTAAAGTGGCTATAATATTATATACATATATATATAGGAGATATGCGGGGAAATTACACCAAGAAATGACACAGTAATCGTTCTTTTCTGCCTGAGACACATTTGCATCCTAAACAAACATACTTTTCAAACTGTCGGTTTTTCATTTTATGATCGGCGCTTAACATTCCTTTTTTTCCCCTGCAATGTAGTGCCAATTTCACACCCTTGGAAATTTTGTTTTCTTATCTGCATGAAACGACATCTCTATATATGAAAACCACAGGCGTGGTCTCCTTTTTTTTATATTGGAAAGTACCTGCTATTTATCGACGAGGGTTTTTTGGAACATTAAATCTAATCGCCAATAATACATTTCTTCTGAGCTGGAAAAAAAGGGGCCTTTTCTAATTTTCGAATTACATCTGTTGTGTGAAACAAAATCGATTTTGAATCGTAAAAAAAATTTCCCTTTATTGCCGGTTTTTTTCCCTTCGGGTACAAGATGCTTCTTCGTGTTAATGAAATTGGGGAAAAAAGAGGAAGTAACAGAAACGAATTAAGAAATATTAAGAAAAAATTAGAATATTGACATTTTTGTGATGTCTGCAATGTATCGAATTTTAGCCGCGAATATATCTTTTCCCTTTTTTTTTTGTTTAATTTACTTGTAATTGAAACGAGTACGAATGTTCGGCACGACTTTGATGTAAGATCGAGTTTCAAAATACAGTGTATACTATATTCTCGATAAAGAAGAACGGTCAAAGTGTTTATATTGAGAGCTTTTATTAGCCACACATGATGAGTTGCGGTGCAAATTGCAATTTATACGTGACTGGAAGTCGATAGATCCTTTTGCCGATGAGAATATATTTTATTCCTCTCACGATAATCACTTTCATGATCCATCATTTTGAAAATACCTACCGCAGACAAATCGTGCGCATCAACAATTGTTCCTAGAAAGGTGTCTAATACAAAACCAATATATGCATTATTTTACATATATTCAATACTATCATAAAAAAATTCTCCCTTTTTTTAGAAAAATGAAACTTTTTCGAGGGCAAAAAAAATTCTAAAACTAAATGATAAAAAAAATTTTCATCGCACCAAAAAAATGCGAAAATAGTGAAAGAATATTTATATACAATACAATGTTTGAACCGCTGTAAAAAGTATACATTTGTGCCGAATTAGAATATATGAGAATTAGGGTCAGTAATAACATTTTGTACGATTTTTATGGTTCGACTGGGTCAAGTATTTTTATGGATCTATGAAGTCAATTTTTTAAGGACTTAACGATTTAATGGTACTGATATTGACGACAGGATGTTTTACAATTCTCCCTTTATTTGTAACTCAGGTAGCAAAAATTCAGAGATTTTTTTTCCTTGCCGGATTATTAAAATTATTTTACACTGAAATGTTTCGTTTCTTTAATTTTTTTATTTTTCATTAGTTGTGTATAATTATTTCTCCTTAGTTAAATTAGTAATTGGGAAAATTAGTAGTGAAAATAATAGTAAAAGTAATAGTAAACATAATAGTAAAAATAATCGTAAAAGTAATAGTAAAAATAATAGTAAAAATAATGGTTAAAATAATATTGAAAATAATATTGAAAATAATAGTAAAAATAATAGTCAAAATAATAGTAAACATAATAGTTCAAATAATAGTAAAAGTAATAGTAAAAATAATAGTAAAAGTAATAGTAAAAATAATAGTAAAAATAATAGTAAAAGTAATAGTAAAAGTAATAGTAAAAATAATAGTTAAAATAATAGTAAAAATAATAGTTAAAGTAATAGTGAAAATAATAGTAAAAATAATAGTAAACACAATAGTTAAAATAATAGTAGTAAAAAGGTAGAAAAAAAGCAGGGATAAATTTACATAAATTGAAAAAAAATTGAAAAATTGAAAAAGTAGTAAAAAAAATTTAAGTATTCGAAAATATTCGATTTGTCTCCTCATAATGTGTTGACTTTAAGAACCCATTAAGGCTCGTGATGATTGCAACCGCGATTTTCGCTTATGGGTGCCGGCAATTCCGCGAATACTCGTTAAATGCCAAAAAAGAGCCGCGAGGCCAAATTCTCCTTATGAGGAAAAACAGTAGCGACTTTCGTCAACTCAATAAAATTTTTTATTACTCCAAAAGTTGTCCTGTTGTTGGTTTAACGATGGACTCCTTGATATGGATTCTCACACGTCAATCATTATAATTTCAAAATTAATCATCAGAAAGATGACAAAAATGATTACACATTTTGGAGTATTTTTTTGGTTTCACTGTAAAATTAAAAGTTTCATTGCAATTAAGAGACAATTTTAAATAGAAGAAAAGAGTCATAAAATTGAAGAAAAAGCGGAGGAGATATTTCGGGTGTGGTGTGAGTAAAAGAAAATGGGTCCAAGTTTCGGATTCTGGATACCTGAACAGGTAAAATAGATCGATCAGTACTGGGTCAGCCAACCAGGGTGGATGAAAAGAAAAATGGGCGGTGGTCGCTTCTTTGAATTTGCAAGATTCATTGATTCATTGATCAGCGGCTTCACCAGAGAGGACGCTGTGAATATTTCCAAAAGGGACGCTTCGAGTGACATCTACTGACAGACACAGTCAACTAAATATTTCTCTATTTTCGCGAAAAAGAACAAATGCCTTGTTTCACATCAGCAAACTTGAAATTTGATATACCAATGGCCTTTATCTCCCTCGTTCTTATATCCACTCCAATGCACTTGAATCGTTTCGTTCGTTTTTCTTTCCCTTCAAACTCATTTTTCAAAAACAAGCATATTTTTTCAAATTTCAATCTTTCCCTAAAAAGACTCAATTTTTACCATACGAATTTAGTTTTATTAAATTTTCAACAAAAGTCCTTACTTTTTGTTTAAAATTCAATGGTAAAAATTTAGACATTAAAAAAATTTCTATGAATGTTGAAATGGAAACCTTCCAAAAATAATTTCGTTTTCTTTTTAAACAAAAAAGACAAAAATTTTTTGTATGAAAAAGGAATTCTTGGAAGAATTTTTATTGTTTTTAAGTGTTTTAGCAATAAATCAAAAAATGTAGATCGACTTCTTGACTGATTTTTTACATGTCTGGGCACAAGGAAACTTTGATAAGTTTGTGGCTCTCAGAGGGTAAATATTCAAGATCGTAAAATCACACCAGCGCTGAAAGAAATTTCGGGATCTTTTTTCGTTGCGTTCATCTAAACGTATTCAGTCCTCTAAATAATGTGGTAAATGCTGGAACAAAGATTCTCGATTTTACGACCAAAGGCTCGAAAACATAAATCAAGTACTATAAAATACAAGAAGAAAAAAGAGAGAAAAAAAAATGTTAAACAAGCATTTCATTTTAACGAATTGACATCACTATCACTTGCAATAAAAATTCATTCATAGTACAAAAAAAAAATGAAAAAAATGACATTTATATAGTCCAGTTTATTGCTTTTTAAAGAACTGCAAATTTTTCCCAAACACATTTTATTTATTTGTGAAGTCAAATTATTACTAATTGTTTCACACTTTTTTACATCCTCATCTTTTTTTTTCTCTTTTGTTTTTTAGTAACAAAAAAAACATAGTAAAAGTAAAATATTTTCTTTCCTTTTCAACATTGTTTTTTATCAACAAGAGAAACATAGAAAAAGTTAAATTTTTTTTTCAATCTTTTGTTTTTTAGCAACAATAAAAAAAATTGTATTAGAAAAAGTAAAAATATATTTTTTTTTGTCAATATGGGAGAAATTATCGATAAAAAGTTATTTCTCCGTAAAGAGGAAAAGGAATTTCTGTCGTTGAATGTCGACGAGGCACAGATAAGGGTTGATCTTATGACGTTTGGATTCACCATATCCTCTGTCAGGATCTTGCGAAGCTTGCGACTTGAAACTATAGCAACTTTCCGTCTCAGAATTGCATATAAAACCAAAGGAACTATTTAGGAAATTGCTGAGATACCATTTTTTTTATGTACTTACTTCCTAAAAAATAAAACCAATAATTAGCGAGAGTAACAAGTACTTCCTAATTTAAAATTATGTATTAAAAATTCATCTAAAATTGTGGTATTTTTTAATAAACGGCTCCTTATTGAAAAAAAATAAATTATTTATTATCATAGGCAAATTAAGCGGTTATTTGAATCAAATAAATTTTCTTTTTCATTTTCATCGAGAGAAGCGACCCCCCACTGTACTTGAAGTTCCCGCGTGGTGGGGGGCCACTTCTCCTAGCCCTTTGTAATTAATAATTAATAATAAATCTGAATTAAAATTTGATTAATTTCCCTTATAATTAATTAATCATCAAAACTGCATTCAGGGTCAAATGGTCTTATATCCAAGAATGCAGTAAATGATTTAAGAAAAATTACCATTTTTTATATTTCCTTCACTGTAAACTTAAAAGTATCAAATTGATACCAAAAGTATTAAATTGAACCAAAAATTTGGAATCAATTGTATCAAATTGATAAAATTGAAAATTAGTATCAAATTGATACTTTTAATTTTACAGTGTTGGGATTAATTTCCCTTTGGATTGAAAATAAATTAATTTGGAAAATTAAAAAATTGAAAAAATACTGATGCAGAAAGAAAATGAAAATTTTACTGATGATTCGTGCACTTGAAAATTTACAAATATCAGTAAAATTTTTAAATATAGATATAATTTAATTTCAAGAGTAACTAAATATTAAATAATACGTACGTCAATAGAGAAGCACTTTCAAAAACTTTATCTTGATTTTTAATCTAAATTCTATGAGGCATTTTTAAAACCATATATAGAGTCAGACATTTTTTTTTTTCTTAACAATAAATTGCATTTCACTCTGGGACGTCTTTGTATTTTCAATGGGGCGGACTGTAGCGTTTCGCTATCACGCCCTGCATTCCTAAATCGTTCCACCATAGACAGAGAGAGAGAGAGACTTTTGACAAAAAAGACCGCGCGTTTTTGTTAAAGGAAAAAAAACGCACAGATATTTTCCAACATTTTCTTTGTCATCTATTCTTTTCGAATATCATTTCCAAAAAAAAAGGAAGCCAAATGAATGGCAGAAAGAACAGCCTACTTTTATTTTTCTCTCTCTCTCTCTTTTTTTAATTTACACACACTTGAAATTTGGGTATATTATGAAGGATAAAAATGACGTATAGAATATTCATTTAAATCAAACAGTTGTCGAAAAAATGAAGCCGAATAAATTCCAAGAATAATTCCCCATAAAGAATCCTCAAAAAAGAACAAGAAGAAGAAGAAGAAGGAAAATCATGTAACAACATCTGGAATTAAAACCTAATTTTATATATAATATTTCGTATAATTTATATTTCATACACTACGATTTAGATCGCCGGTACATAATTTATTCCCTGGGCGGAATTATTTTACCTTTTTTTTCACAAAAGAACTCGTGGACTATTAATAAAATCGTCTTCCTGAAAAATAGAAAAGAAAATAAAATTGTAACAAAATTAAAATAATATGTTAAATTAAACTAAAAGAAAAATTTTTTTACTCTCTAAATCTGAATTAGTAGTAAAAAATCTCACTAATTTAATAATTGCGTTTTTGCTTTTGAATCAGCTTTTAACCAATAAATGGTAAAAAGAAAAATTTCTACTAATTAATTTGGTTTTTAACTTAATTCAAAGGCAAAAATTCAGTAAATTTTTCACCCATTCATATTTAGGGAGAAAATGAAGGAAATGGGGAAAAATTAAAATAAAGAAAAATTGTTCCTCTACAGGGGGGGGGGGAATTAAACGTTGATGCGAATAGATCAATTGATCTACTGTATTGTATAGTAAATATTATTGTTAAAGTTACGAGACGCTGAACGTTATTGACCAAGGTCATAAAAACGGAATTGACATTTTAGGTGACTGGTTAGGAACATAGAAGAAGTTTTTCGCTTCCGCTTTGGTGTACATAGTGTGTCACTGATCGCAAAACACGTGACGACCATACCCAGTGACGTAGCTCTGAGGTTTCGCCTGACTGACAGACCTGCGAATAGCTCGAGCCACTTAACGACATATCAGCTGAGCGGACTTGTGACTCAATGCGTTTTACTGCTGCTTCACGGCGGTTTATTGCGCTATCAAAACATAAAATGCCGGCGGGAGTGTGTACGCGTGGGTACACCCCCCCCCCCTTCTACTATTACTTCACTATCGTTAAATATGCCGCTCTCGAATTCCTAGACGCGCCCAATTTTCCTTAATCGAACCCCCTCCCTAGTCTGACTCTTTCTGAATTATTTCCCCTTTTTCCACTTTTAATAAAACATTCGCAGAATTTGTAGACTCGAATAAGAGAAAATGTCAAAGTAGTTTGCGATTTTTCCATAATATATTGCAAATCGAATGTCGACTGTCCGATTGTCACATATTTGTTGCGCCTGCGCGACAATTATTGGTTGAAAAAGCGCGCGATAATTTAAAATTCAATTTTTTTCCCGCAGTTCAGAATAAATTAAAAATGTCAATAAATAATATACTTGATATAAAATTGTAAGTACATTTTAAACGATTGTGAGATAGAATTGATACGATATCGTCGAAAGTAAACACGAATGTTTGGAAAAAAAGGAAGAAAAAAAAAGTCTGTGGAAATATGTAATTAGGAAAATTAGAAATGTGCAAAATTTGCACAATATTCGTGTTTTTCCCACAAGAACGTTTTGCACTAAATTTTTTGTTATAACTTTGCAGTTAACGATTAAATTGCAATATTATAAGTGCAGTTTTTTTGGGGGGTGGGGGAGAGGAGTATTTTCTCTGGCCAGCAGAGAGAATTTCCAGCTGAAAAGCTGCAAAAGGGCGTATTGCTGCTATTCAACGATAAGCAAAAAAGAACGCTCAATGTGCTGGTTCGCTGGTTGCCGAAAGGTGGGGGTGTATGGTACGGGGAGGAAGAATGGGAGGGAAGTCGAGCATTTCCGCGGAAATCAATAATCCCTCCAGCAACACCGGGGTTCCTCCTCGTCTTTCAACACACATAACACGCACATCACGTTTTCAAAATATTTTTAATTAACATTTTAAAAATACATATTCCAAAAATAGATTTCAAGTTTCCTTTTTTTTAAAATGAAAAATACTTCCTCACTGATTTCATTCGAATTTCATTTGATTCAAACGTATTTTTATATACTAATTACTTATTAATTTGCGGAACTATTTTATAATTGGACATAAATATCTAAGTTTCTAATAATATTTTTTTCTAATTTTCAATTTATTTTAATTTCAATTTTCAAATTGGCTCTTAACAGGTAAATAATTATGATAAATTGTTTTTGGGACTTTTTTCCATAATATTCAAAGGTATAGAATGATTGCCGAAAGAATATGGAAGAAATGAGTGATTTTCTGATGAAAAGAATGGGGAAAAATTGAGGAAGTTCGTTTATGTGAAACAGTGGCGTCATCTGCCAAGGGGTGAGTTAACTTGAGAACTGTATAGATTGGTTTGAACCCCCCTGCAACACCGACGGGGTAAAATGAGGGCCAATTGACAAACTCTCCCTGCCCCTTCCCCTCATTCATCCTGAAAACCTTGGAGATACCGTCAGAGGTACATAGTTCCCTGAAGTAACACCAGAGTGTACCTTTGCGAAAATTGGTTTTTCCCTCGAAAAAAAAATCACCAACGATTTTTAGTTCTATAAATTATCCCCATTTTCCAATTTTGAAAATTTCATTTCTTCAGGAGTATAAAAAAACATCTATATTCAATGTACCAGATGAAGAACTTTCCATATTTTAATATCCGGTTTCATTTAACGACAATTTTTAATTAATGCTACGATTAATTTACAGTTTTTTGACAATTTATGTAATATAAATAATTTACTGAGAGTCATTTCCCCTTTTTTATCAAAAGCTTTTATGAATACTTCCGACATTAAACATAAGAAATTTTGTAATGTCGATTTGCAAATTATCGAATTTGTATTTTTGCATAATTTTTATAAAAGTGATGAAATAGAAATTCAACACCTCGAATTTTCTTTTTTTTTTTTAATTTTCTGTTTTCCTATTAACAATAAGTTAATAAAGTACCTATAATAATTATTATTTGACCAAACAAGATTATATTACACTGAAAAAAAATTTATTTGATTCAAATAATGAATTACTTGACTATTATCAAATAAATATTTACTTGAACCGAATAATTTTTATTTAAATCAAATAAGTT
>JUFY01032810.1:7546-40654 GCA_001855655.1 Leptopilina clavipes
ATTAATAACTAAAATTACTAATAACTAATTATTTTTTACGCTAATTACTAAAAGAAAAAAGTCAGCCAAGATTTCACTAACAATTAGTTATTTTTAACTATAATTTAGAATTGGAGAGTAAAAAAACAGTGGAAAATTTTTATTCTGAATTTAAGAACTAGAAAATTGTAATTTTTATCCAAATTTAACGTTTAATTGTTTAAACTGTTCAAAATTAAATTGTTGACACTTTCACTGTTCGTTGGAACACTGAGTCATTTTGACCTCGATTAAGGATTAATTCAATTAATTCAAATAAAATAATGATGCGTGAAAAAAATAACTGAAAAGATGATCAAATGTGACACCTTCATGGTGAAAAGTACCTAAAAGGCGACAACAAATTATAGGTTATGTTTAGGAAATTTTTTGCTTCATTTAAGCAGTTTTTAATTTTATCTAAAGTCAAAAACACTTTTTATTAATTAAGTATAGTATATAAAATAGTTAATAAAAAAGTTTACTATATAAAATAGTTAATAAAAGTAGTTTTTACTTTAGATAGTTAAAAATGAATCTTAAATCAAGCAAAAACTTTTCCAAACATAACCTATAACTTGTTGTCGCATTAGGAGCCTTTCACTGTGAAGGGCCACAAATAGAAAAAAAATAATAAAATTAAAATTAAATGATGGGATTTACAGAAATTGTGTAATCTTTTTGTGATCTTAATGAAGACATTAATTAGGGACAAGTGTGGTCCGTTGTGGCAACAAATTCAATTACCACGGAGGGCAATCAGTTACAGTGACAGTAAGACAGACAGCTTGGAGACGACGTGCGAGGGAAGAAAGTCGTTATTGGCTGATCTTGGAAGTTGATGGGATGCAGGAAGGCACAAACACACATATATACAATATTTATTTATATGTATATATATATTTGTGTGTATTTATTTGCATGTGTATATTTGTATCTATATACATTTGTATATATATGTTTGTATGTATATGGTTATGATTATGGTAACCGGTGATGATTTATGCGAAAGCCAATGGTGCACTCCGGGAGAGGAACCCTCGAAACGTCGAACCGCGGTAGGTATATAAGTATATAACTGTAACGATCCTTGGATGATTCACGGTTAACAAACGACGATATAATATATACGCTCAGTAACAATGCGCGAACCGGTATGAATAACAAAATTTTTTGTCGATACACGATACTTTGAAAATGTTTTGAATCGGACCGAGTTTTAGAAGGTCGTTTTGCGAGAGATGAGATTTCAGGACTACTGGGCCAGTGGACCGTAATTTTCAAGAGAGCGCAGGTCCTCTTCGCAAAGAACCGCGGGACCCTTAGAAAAATAATGAAACAGAAAAAAAAAATAGAAAAAGAAAAAGTTCATTTCGTAAAGGGTTATACTGCTTTTGAATTTTCATTCAGAAAGGGTTTTGCTACATGGAGTCTATGAGATCAGATAACATCTCGGACCCTTCATTGTCCATCGTCTTCAATGTGAAATCCCTTCTCCATCTCTCTCTATCATAAATATATTTTGATAATTTCCCTTTGCGAAAAATCTCTAGATTTTTGAGCGAATGAACATCCGTAAATATCAGACATGTTTGATAATTTCCTTTTGTGAAACATTTGGATGTCTTTCTAGATTTTTACGCTACTGTATAAAAGTTTTCAAGAATTTGAAGACATGGAAACATTTTAACTATCGAGTCTCGAAATAATTCATCCTCATGGACTCTTGGTCCAGAAAAAACAAGCATATTGTTTCAAAAATGATCCGCTTCTTGAAGCATTAGAATAAAATATGGGTCCAAATCCCTCTGTAATAATTCAACAAGCGTGTGAGCAATTTTGCAAATCTCATCGCCATACGCAAAAAAAATAACCATCATCAGGTCAGAAGATGCGAAGCATAAGTTAACTTCTCATTTATGCAAATAAGCAACGAATACAAAATCTCTTTGGTCCGGACATAAAAGAATCGTTTAATTCATCGAAAAACCCATCTTTTGTACAACCGTACCACTTATTTTCAAATGGAAACAAACTCTCAGAGGGTGGGATCATTCCTGGACCTAAGAGAGCATAGATCCTTATTCTTGAAATACAGTCCAGATGGCAAGCGCCTTTACCTGATGTATGATCTGAAAAATTCTCCCGCCACTAAAAATGTAAAATTCGCGAAAAAAAAGGATCGCTTTCTCATGAGGATGTGAAGTAACTCGTGCACCTTAAATAAAAGCAACTATTTTCAAACATTCAATATCTCTCGCACGACTGATCACCCTCAATGAACCGGATACATCCTCTCTGTATATCAATTTTTGGGGTTATTCGAATTTTGTTTTCTACCTCGTGGGATTAGGGTATAGGTACAATATTGACGAGAGCCAGGTTAGATAACTACACGTTCTTTCTCGATTTGAAAAAAAAAAGAAAGACGATTGGCAGGCGTGAAAAATTTCGCACAATGCTACCCTGAAAACTGTTGATCACCGCATCATTAATGCAACGCTGGACAATCATGCTGAATCAGCCATTATCGCTTTCGCGGGCAACGCAATTTTCTCAGGGGGTCATTGTCGAAATAATGAAGGGACGCAAAAGCGTCGAGCATCATCGAAAGTAGATATTGTATATATATATATATATATATTATAAGGAAAAGCATTCGGAAGTTGAATGTTTTCCTCGAATTGGAATGATTCTCTAAAAATTTTTTACATTAGCCGCGCATTATATTTCTTTTGAACACAGAAAACAGTAATATGAACTCATCATTCTTTCACGCCATGTTAACCTTTTTTTCTTCCCAAAAACCCATATTATTCTGTGTGAAAATTTTTTGTAATAGGGCAAAATTCTACTTTGAAATATAATAATAAAAATCCGGAATAATTCCATCTCAATTGAGTCATTTTTGGTTTGAATGAATTTACACTTAACAATTTTTAAAATTGACTCCATGTCATTCTTTGAAAAATAATGCATAACACGAGTCGACACAACTCGGAAGCCTCAATCTCTTGTCTGATTTTTCTTATCTTGTATAATATATTTATTCAAACGAAATGATTTTTGTCCGTGCGTCCAATAACACGTTTGAGCATTCCGATGATGTTGGGAGATAATATGCAGTTGGACAGGTTTCTCGACTCTAGCTCATCTATTTTTATATATTATATGAGGCCCCAAAAAACTTCTTATGAGACCCCTTGTTCAAAGCATCAGTGATGAAACCCGGAATGTACTTCAGGGTCAAACCCCTTTTTTTTCTCAATCACTATCAAACACTTCAAGTCAGTCTTTATTTCTTTATATTTATTGTATAAACAGAAAAATTTACCATTTGACCAAACAAAAATCTCCTTTTTTGTATATTAAAATTTGTGCCGCGGTAAAAATCGAAATAACGGTCAATATTTTTCCCCGTCTTCTCTAATATAATTATTATTATCATTACTAAATTATTATTAACAATGAATTTATCAATTTGAAACTGAACGTAATAAAATGATACTTATCCGTTCGATAAATCTCGTTTACGAGCGAATTTTCATGCCGTCTAGGCGGGAACTTACAGAACTAATTGGCGCGAAATTCAAATTTATAAATGAAACATAAAGAAGAACTTGGTAAAAATAGTCTGTTGGGTGAATATTTAATCACGAGGCTTGGCACAAGGTTTCAAAAAATAAATATTCGCAATCTTGGGGCAATATTGGTAACAAAATTGACCTAAAAAAAATCAAAATATGGGACAATTTCTTTTCCGGGACATCCGAATAAATAAGTAAATATAATTAGGGAGATAGATAGGGATTTTATATTCAGTTATGAATTATTGTGTTTTAGAGTGGAAGAAAATAAGTCGCCTGTGAATTACGCCACTGGGATTCGTGTCCTTTTGAAATGTCCGAGTCGAAGGCCCCTTGGGCCCTCAAATATCCCCTCATATTCAGGCACATACGCACGCATGTGTAAGATATAAAGTATATATGTGTAACACTGTGGCGAGGATCAGAATAGGATTCTGTGGTCCAGCATTGGCTGCCAGACAGCTTGGTGCCTTAAACCTCCCGCTGAGAGGAAACCGTTTCTCTCTCAGTTACATGGTTACGTCAAACCTGCAACCCTGCATCAACCAGTATCCGCAGCATCTCCCGTACCATTTATACCTATGAGCATTCTAACATCTACACCTTCGCGCCCTTCGTGATAATCAGCTTCATATAATGGTCAAAATAAAGAAAAAAAAAAAAAAAAAAAAAACCCGCATCCTACATATTTTCATGCCCTTGAAACGATTTAATACTTCAAAAATGGGGCGTTCACAGAATGTCCGATAGTAGTTTCAAGCGTTGTTACTGTTTCGTAATAATCTATCAAATTTGATAGATCACTACTAATATAATAGACATTTCTTATTTTTTTTTATATAGAAAATCTTGAGATATATTTTATATGTTGTATAAAATAAAATATAAATGTTACATACCGAACATCTGTTATTGAAGATTGCTTTCTGGACACTTACCTGGAAAATAAGAAAAGTATATATTAGAACTTTGAACCATTAAAAGTAGTAATAATAAAAATAAATAATAAAAATAATAATAATCCAACAATAGAAATGATTTTGATTTTTGAATTTGTAATTGATTCTTGTAATTTATTTAAAATTTTACATATATTCAAAAGTCACTAATTCTTGTTCTTGCTAATAATAGTCATACAAAAATTTAACTACTAATTTATTAGTAAATTTTAACTAATTAATGTATAAATTTCGCAAATTTTTGTTTTTTGCTACTTTTGGTATAATTTTCCTGACTTTTTGTTTTAGTAATTAGTAAAAAATAACTAATTTTTATAATAAAAATAACGAAAAAGAAATAGTCAAATTTGGCCAATTTGAATTAGTTGCCAGTAATTTTATTAGTTTATTTTACCCCGTAAAATTAAATTTAACCGATAACGTTAAAATATGTTCAGGGAATGCTTTTTGGTGATATTTAGGTCAATAGAAATTTTTAGGACAAAATCAGAAGCCAACAGCCTCAGCCTTCACCGTACTAATTTGCTGAAGCGAAAAACCATCAAAGATTTTAATTTTTTACCAATTCAAATTTAGATAGGTAGAGTAAAATGGTTGCGTGAAAAATTAAAAATCGATTGTTTATGGGCAATTTCATGAGAAAAGTGCGGTTTGTTTTTTTAAATATATAGTGAAAAGATGTTTTAACATACTTGAAAGTTAATGATTGCTAGAAAAGAGAGAGAGGGAGAAATTGACTATTGTATGGTGAATGAGGTGAAGTCAAGGGGATCAAGTACATTGGCAATGCGGTTGTGTTTTACTCTTGAATGAGTTATTACTCGCATTATACAAATGAACGTAAGCAGTGCCGTATAATGTGTCTACACGTACTACTCTCGTGGGGTTGTGGAGTTCCTATCGGGGAGTTTAACGCTCGCCGCACTGTTCACAATGGCGTGTATGTAAACCACGGTCATTGTGACCGACCGAATGAATATGTACGCAATGCATCAAAGAGTTAAGTCTCAATGGCGGACCACACAAGTCCGGAATTGAGAGGACATAGTCAACTTAACGGTTCACGTATTAGTTTTACTCCAGCCCAAGGCTAGAATATACGTAAAAAAACCCTTTGCAGCATGCACAAGCATTCTTCTTCTTCTTCTTCTTCTTTACTTTTCCAATCAAAGTCTTCAATAGTTGTCAAATTGTCCCTCCAATTTATCCTCCAGGACAATTTGACAATTGCAATAATTACAATTTAAAAAATGTGATTTTTCCAATTCCTCTTAATCAATTGTTCCATTTTAGATGGAAAAAGTAACTAAAAACTTGCAATCAACTAGCAAATTGTATACATTTACCATTTGTGGTTCTTGCAAGTGAGATGGTCAAGAGGCTTCGGTACTGGATTTCTAACAGAAGAACCAGGGTTCGATTCTTCTCGACTGAATTTTTTCTTTTTATTAATTTCGATTGTCAGAGCTCCTGGAATTGCTTTGAACTACTAATTAATAGAAAATTAATTATAATTTTAATTAGAAGCTTCTAATTAACTCCCAAATTGAAATATTATTATTTCGAGGAATTTTTCTCTGAAATATTTCAAATATATATGCAATCTGTATATAGTTATATATATATATCTAAAAAAAGCAGAGAGAGAATTAATTTTTTTATTTGTTTATTTTTGAATGACTTGTGATAATCGACCTTGATTTTTAAAAGGCAGCCAACATTGTAAGCCTTTCAGACAGTAACATTGTTCTCAGCCGTTAGGAACACATCCAAACAAGTAAATTTGATGTATGCGAGCATCGAGTCTATTCTAGCGGACGATCTTAATCCGACGTGCCGCAGAAAAGTATGTAAAACCGGACGATCGCCGTCCATCATTCTCTTTCAGAATTTTTTTTTTATATCAGTTATATACATTATTTACAGGGTGTTTCAAAAATTTAAAACCCTACCAAAAGATATAAATGACTATAAACGTTTTTACAAATTTTTTAAATGTTTAATAATTATATATAATTAAAAATCAATAATAATATTAATTAAATAATGGTAAATCTCCCAATATTTAATTAATATTATTAATAACCACGTGCTGCCAAAGTGGAAAAAAGGGAACCAAATATGATCGCGGTTTTCAGTATTTCGATCACTCCTAATATTTAAAATTAATTTTCAATTAATTCCAATTAATTATGTTAATATTATTGTTATTAATTTTTTTAGTATTATTATTTTCCTAATATTATTATTTATACTAATATTTAATTATTAATTACAATATTAATATAATTATTTTACAATTGTATATTTGTATATTTGTATATTTTGTATATTTGTATATTTCATTAACTAACTTTCTGATTTAATTACATTATTATAATTATAATCTACTAGGAAATTGAAAATTCTTGTTAAGCAATAAATTTATCCGCAATTAACATCACACATGATAAAAATTACCTAAATTTTAATTTAGAATACTACAGAAAATTCACACAATTTCTAATTTTCTCTCTCTCGAAGTAAACATTAATTAGCTGAAAACAAGTTTACAGCTATATGTTCCGACTGTAATGAAAATTTTCCCATTAGCCACAGCTTGTTTTTGCAATGAAAAAAAAAGAAGAAACGTTGTTTCTTCTCATTGATATCAAATATTAATACGTGGAGACTATAACACTAACTCAACACAATTGCACAATTTCACGCCACAAGTGTAATATATAAAACGAATGTTCTTTCAAGGTGGATTTATTGCCCGACAAAACAAGCATTATTTTCTGAAATGCATACATATATGATGCATATTAATAAATGCCACGAGAGCAATGTCGTGTGTGCGCGCGGTTCAAAAACATTTAAAAACGGATAAAATATATATATTGTATATTAAAAAAAAAAAAAAATAAAAAACAAGAAAATGTTGCGGATAAAATGAGAAAGTAAAAAATACAATTATTGTATTGATAATTTTTTGTACACTGTGTATAGAGACTATATATATAATACGGTTTGGCGCATTCCCAAAGGCAGAGAGTGCGGTTCCCTTGCGATTTTGCTTTGATTCTAATGCAAATCGGGGTCAGTCATGGCGATACCCGGAGCCATTGAAATAACATTAATCTACTGTGGCATAGAGCCGAGGACAATTGTCCCTTTCGATTATCCGCTGTGACAAAGTCCAAGCAGTCATGCCCCCGATTCGACCTTTCCGTATATGCGAGTCTACAGCTCTCCCTTACCGCGATGAATACCCTTCATTATGTAACTTATTATTATCTTTTTCTCCTTGGAATATCAAAAATATTTCTCTTTAATTCGATTACTCTTTTAGTAGCATGTTTCTTTTTTTTTATTTGTTTTTTTTTAATTTTATATAAAGAAAAAGAGAGAATTTCATTCACTAGAAAAAATTTCGACATTTTCGTCTTTTAAAAATAATAAATAAAATAATAAATAAAATAATAAAATAAAATGAAATAATAAAATAAAATTTCGAAAGTCTTTCGGTATTACTTCAAAATTGAGTAAGTGAAAATTTATTTTAATAACTCCAATTTTTTTTTATGAATAATTGTTGAAATTGGCTAAATTAGGTTATTTGTCAGACCAATATCGGCCCAATCAAGGCAATTATGCTATTAATATTGGCCCAATCTTGGCACCGTTAGTATTAATATTTTCTCGGACTAGTCCAATGTCGATAGTAATATTCTTAAAATTTTGATAATCCTACTTACAATATCGGCCCAATCAAGGCAATTATGCTATTAATATTGGCCCAATCTTGGCACCGTTAGTATTAATATTTTCCCAGACTAGTCCAATGTCGCTCGTAATATTCTTCAAATTTTGATAATCATACTTACAATATCGGCCCAATCAAGGCAATTATGCTACTAATATTGGCCCAATCTTGGCAACGTTACTTTAAATATTGGCCCAGACTAGTCAGAGTCGCTCTCGTAATAATCTTAAAAAATTTTGGTAATCCTATACTTATTGCAATATCGGCCCAATCAAGGCAAGAACAATGCTAATATTGGCCCAATCTTGGCAACGTTATTCCAACTATAATTTATCAGTATAATTCCAATTTAAAAAATACTTGGAACAAATTCCACTCTACATTCTACTCGTATACATGCGGAAATAGCTCGATTCTCACATTCACGAAATTGTGTGAGAAAATTGAGAAAAGCAAGGGGTGCGAATGACTATTAATTTTTCTTGGCATTCGACTGGAAGTCCACTGCCATCAGTGTGCATTAACGTAAAAGTTCGGACACTGGTTTTGAATCGAAGCAGAGTCCACCCTTCAAGATTGATAGTTTAGGATTCTACTTGTAGATACGTAATGGATAGCCCATGTCCGAATTTACCAATAGGTAGACTGGATTTCTTCTAATGGAATCCTCGATTGTACCTCTTATCAATGGCAACCCCCCCTCTCCCCCATTTCCCCCTTCCTCTGACCATTTGAGTGCAAACTTTAATAGACAGAAAAAAGCACTGAGATAACTTATTTTCTTCCAGATTTTTACAACAGTTATTTATTAACGTGACGTGGCTTTTTTCCGCGTCTCTTTTATATTCTTTTACTTAAAAACTATTCCTTGAGAAAATCAAAATAGAAAAATGTATATATGCGGTTTTAGAAAAAAAATTTGAAATTTTGTTGAGGGTGATTTTTTTTTGGGATAAATAAGTGTGAATGATATGGGAGGGGGGGAGAGATATAACTGAGCATCTCGTTGACATGAAGACTGATTTATCAACGATTTGTGGGATCTGACGAATGAAGCACCAATTCACATGTTTGGAGTACATTATATCTAACCCTCATGACCTGACCCTCGAATCACTCGAGTCCTTCAACAATCAACTAATGGTTCCCTGAATAGCAGCAGAATTTGGCCATCTCCGCTATACCATATATATATATATGAAGAGGAGAAACTTTATCACCAAAGTTACACCAATTCTCTTTCTACATCTCAATATAAAAATCGCTCTCATACAAAAAAAATGATGAAGCTTCATCAGACACTAATCGTCGTAATATTTTGAATCTGTTTCACTGAACAATAATTACAAATTAAATCAAAATAGATGAAATAGGTGCGACAAAATTTTAAATAGGTGAATAAGACGAAAATTATTAATTCAAAATCAAAATCGTAAATTTTTTTTTGAAAAGGTAGTTTTATTCTCTTGTCGTATCAATTTGTCATTTTTGATACCAAATTTTTTCTCCTTTAGTGTTGCAAATAGTTTCGATTATTTTCGTTCCTAACTTTTTTTTAATGATGCCGACTTTATATATATATATATAGAGAGAGAGAGAGAGAGAGAGAGAAGCTTCCGACTTTATAATAGTTTGCAAAGCTTTTGAAGGTTTTATAAATTTTTCATTCATATCATCGTGGCATTCGTGCCAGTTGTTCCACGCCGTCAAAATGTGGATCAATCTCATTGTGTGTATATACATGATCGGGTACGGTTAGACTGTTAAAGGCACACGCTTGCCGAAGACTCAAAAGAAGTGATTCGTTACGCAAAATATTCCACGCTCTTCTGCACAATGCAAATCTTAAAGGAAACGTATAACGCAAAACTTCACGACCTCGAATATCACGCCTCGAATAATTTCAATACCCTCTTCATAATTTACAATCTTTCAACCTTTTTTTTTCTGTATTCTCAATATATACATATATTGTTTCGCGAATAGAAAAAAATTCGTTAAATTCAAAAAAAAAAGTATTATTTATTTAAAAGTATTCATTATTTTAATTTTTATTTTTCCATTATGATATTGGAAGATTAAAAATATTTATTAATATTAAAGTCAATCGTGTTTAGGTATATTTTGAAATCCTTTTTCTCAAGGTAGAAAGAGGTTACGGGGACTTGAATTTTTTTTTCTACACGCGAACCCAATTTTAAAGTAAGGGGATATAACTTCTAAGCGGATTTCACTGTCACTTTTGAGGGAAAGGGTTTTCGGATGTTTTTATCAACCCCAATGAAATTCTCAGCGCAACCCTCAATAATCTTAATGACATCGAATTGTAGAAGGCCCCTTTCAACGGTCAATTTTAACAGAAATCGAATTTCAGAAAAGGTTAGCGAAACATTTCTTTTTGCATTGAGTCGTGTGAATTTTTTTTCCACTTTTCATTTTTTTTTTCGGAACGAATAACACACCCTTTCTCTTATTCTTTTTATATTTCTATCAAGAATTCGTTCAATTGAAAATAATGTAACGGATTTTGTGAAATTAACCCTTTTCCATGTTTCACAGAAAATAAAAGAATCTACTTTTGTTGAAGGCAAAAATTTCAAAGTTGCTAAAAATTGGAATTTTTGATATAACATTGAAGTGTCAAGAGATATTTTGATTTAGACATTATGGGAATATTTTTCTGGAATATTTCAGAAGGTCGAACATTAATCCTAGGAATATTTTCTAACAAACTTTTAAGTTTCAATAAAAATATTCATGAAGAAAATTATAATATTCCTGTATTTAATATTCCTGTAATATTCTAACAATTTTCCACACAATATTCTGTCAATATTCCGATAATATTCCATGAAAATATTTTCAAAATATTCCATAAAATATTAAACGAAAATACTGCTGCAATATTTCGCAAAATATTCCTGCAATATTTGAGAAAAATATTTATCCTTTTTTCAAGATTTTGTCGCATATTTCAAAAGGTGAAACATTAATATTCCTATGGAATATTTTCTAACAATGTTTTTAGAGTTTCAAATTAAATATTCCAGTGGAAGAAAGTTATAATATTTCTATGTAATATTCCAACAATATTCCACACAATATTCTGACAATATTCCACGAAAATATATGGGAAATATTCCAGAAAATATTCCTTAGAATAATCGATGCATAATCTAAAGTATTTGACGAAAATATTCCTGCAATGTTTCGCACAATATTCTGACAATATTCCACAAAAATATTTCCGAAATATTCCCTGAAATATTCGACGGAAATACTCCTGCAATATTTTCCACAATATTCTGGCAATATTCCACAAAAATATTTCCAAAATATTTCTACAATATTTCGCACAATATTCTGACAATATTCCATAAAAACATTTCCGAAATATTCCATAAAATACTCGACGGAAATACTGCTGCAATACTAAATATCTCTGTAACATTCCCTGTTAATATTTCTAAAATATTTTCATAAAACTTTCGGTTCAAACATGTTTGGAAAGGTGATTGAAATATTTGTCATTACGCATATTTCCAAAAGTTCGAATATGGAATGTGTCATAATGGAAATTAATGTTTAATGACGAATATTGTTATTTATGTATCCACGACACATTATATTTGTGCGCACAGCGTTTAGTGTATACACCATAAGAGAATATAAATCCTCAAGATGGGGTATGATATACATACATGAATTATAAAAATAAATGCAAAAAAAAAAACCACTGCAATCCAATTCTTGCAGGTGAGTTCACGCTAAAGGGCCCCTGAGAAGGGAATGTTTCGGAACGATTAATTCAGTTTTATGGTTCGCCGCCAGATATAATGAAAATCATGTAAATCACCTCGAAGAGTGAATATACGATGTAGGTGTACGCCAATGTGTCCCGTACACTGCGAATGCACCAAGCTGTCATGATTGCAATAAATTCCATTTAGCCGCTCGATTATTTCTACATATATATAGCTGCACATATGGATTCTGTACACAACATCCTTTCCTCTTTTAGCGCATACACACGATATCCGCCAATGGATATATAAACATAAAACGTTCATAATTTTACATTCACAAAAAAGAAGGAAAACTTTCACTCTAAATATTATAGTCAAACTTTCATTTATAATAATGATAGATATATATATACCAAAAATTGATAATATTCCATTAATATTTATTTTTTGAAACATTCGTTTATATTTTTCAACGAAAAATAAAATTTGCTTTAACATGGAAATAATAATAAGCATTAACTTTCTTGCTGTTTTTGTTATCAGTAGTTAAAGTCACTTTCAGTCAGACAAGTATAAAATTTATTGTAGTTTTTCTAGCAGTAGTTAGAGTCAGTTTCAGTCAGACAATGAGTGGATTTTTTGTAGTTTTTTTGTCAGTAGTTATAGTCAATATTAGTCCGACAAGAATTGACTTTATTGGTATTTTTGTAGCAGTAGTTATAGTCAATTCTAGTCAGACAAGCTTTGGATTTATTGAAATTTTTGTATCAGTAGTAATAGTCCATTTTAGTCAGACAGGAATTAAGTTTATTGTAATTTTGGTAGTAGTAGTAAAAATCAGTTTCAGTCAGACAAGGAGTGGATTTTTTGCAATTTTTGTATCAGTAGTTAAAGTCTATTTTAGTCAGACAACTATTAAATTTATTGTAGTTTTTGTAGCAGTAGTTATAGTCAATTCTAGTCAGACAAGCTTTGAATTTATTGCAATTTTTGTATCAGTAGTAATAGTCCATTTTAGTCAGACAAGAATTAAGTTTATTGTAATTTTTGTATCAGTAGTTAAAGTCACTATCAGTCAGACAATCAGTGGATTTTTTGTAGTTTTTTTGTCAGTAGTTATAGTCAATATTAGTCCGACAACAATTGAATTTATTGGTATTTTTATAGCAGTAGTTATAGTCAATTCTAGTCAGACAAGCTTTGAATTTATTGCAATTTTTGTATCAGTAGTTAAAGTCAATTTAAGTCAGACAACTATTAAATTTATTGTAGTTTTTGTATCAGTAGTTAGAGTCAGTTTCAGTCAGACAAGGAGTAGATTTTTTGCAATTTTTGTATCAGTAGTTAAAGTCAATTTTAGTCAGACAACTATTAAATTTATTGTAGTTTTTGTAGAAGTAGTTAGAGTCAGTTTCAGTTAGACAAAGAGTGGATTTTTTGTAGTTTTTTGTCAGTAGTTATAGTCAGTTTCAGTCAGACAACCCGTGCAGAAATGTTAGTAGCAGTAGTAAAAATCAGATTCAGTCAGACAATTTTTGGATTTTTTGGTATTTTTCTAGCAGTATATTTATTTATTAATTTTTTAAAAAATTTTTCAGTGTAAAATAAAGTTTTTTTTGCAGTTTTACAACTTTTTCGGTTTCTTAGAATTAAAAATTTTATAATATTTAAATTTTTTTAAGAGAACAACAATAGGCAACATATTCTTTGCAAGATAATTCCGTATCATTTCTTCATTGCAAATATATATATGAAAATAGCGGAAAGCAAATATACACATTGTATATACAATTTGAAATCCTTGAATGAAGATGAATCAGTAATGCAGAATATTTTCCCTTGAAAATTTTGCATTGAAAAATGCATATACACTATAGATATATGAATAAGACAAAGTCGAGAAAAACGAGTCAAAAGTATATTTTCACATCTATTTTTATCAATCGAATATACACTCTGCTTTTTCGATGCGTCAGTATGTATATATATAACAAAATAACATCGACGGGTCGCAAAGAGACCATATACAATATATTGTACAAGTAATAAAAATGAGAGTGCAAAGCGAATCCAACATTTCTATTGGTCGACAAGTCTTCACTCGTTAGCACGAACATATAGACGCAGTGTATATTCGTTACAGGAATATATATATATACTCTTTTCTATATATATTTGGGCGTCGTTATTTTCTTCTGCAACACAGATGCATGAAAACATCTGCATTCATGTGAAAAAGAGAAAAAGATGAAATTATTACCAAAGAGGTATTCGGAGGCATGAGGAGGAGGAGTGGCCGGGTTTAATGAAAAAAAAGACAAGAAAGAAAAAAATAAAGCAAACTGGAAAAAAAGGAGGACTGAAAAAAATAGAATGTGAAATCTTTATAATTACGATATAAAATCACTGCATTACCGGAGGCTGAAATAACCTAATGTTATATAATACGCGTCACCGATGAATGTATTGCGGATAACATTTGGTTATTGTATCTCGTCTTCTATATCTGCCATACAAGTATATGTTACACCCATTTTGTGTCCCTACCCGCAATTTCTATACAAGTTGCGCATATATCTCTCTTTTTCATCCATCATCCATTTACTGAATAAGACTTGCGGAAATTCCAAGTCTCAAATTCTATGCAATTTTTTTTTTTTTTTATATATATATATATAACGCGAATCATTTCTCGCTCGCGCATTTGCAAATAATGCGCTTTATTTTTCGAAACTCCATAATTAGACCGTTGCTTTACTCTGTGAATATTTCTTTCCTATTTCCTCGGCAACATTCCACACTCAGTTCATTGCAATTTGTCGTGTCAAAAAAAAAAAAAAAGTTGAGAGGGTCTTGTCAATGTGAAACACAGTTTGGTTTCAGTTTTATTTATTTCTATCAGCGTGTATTGAAAATTTATATCAAGAATTATACTTTCACGTTCTTTACAAAAATTCTTTTTTGTGACAAATTTATTCATATTTAGATTTTTAAATATATTCTGCAAATATTCATATTATGGGATAATTTATTTAATAATTTATTTAAATTTTGGGCCATTTTTTCGAATTTGATTTCATAAATTTTATTTCTATTATTTCTATTTTTGTTGCCAAGATCGGGTCAACTCTCAAGTTTAAATATTGACCCAATATTGACGCAAGAGTTACTTTAACTTTTTTTTGTCTTTTCGTTTCATAATAAATTTGAATTTCGCGCCAATTAGTTCTGTAATTGTCCGCCCAGATGGCAGGAAAACTCTCTCGCAAACGTGACGAAGTGGACTTGGTATAAGTATCACTCCGTCACGAATTTTCTATTATGTTCAGTTTTAGTTACATAAATGGTAAACAATTATATTAATAATAACAACAATGATAATAAAATATTTGTTGTTATTATTATTATTGATAAAGCAAATTTTATTCCTCGTTAAAAATTAATTTCCACTGGAAAATTAAATCAGTTGGTCGAATATTTTATTTCAAGAATTTTGGAATTGGTTTCAACATATATATTGGGCCAACATTGGCAATAAAAATCGGTCCAATATTTAGCCAATTTTTGTGTAAATAATAATAATGGAAAAATATTAGGATAATATTGTTATTTTGCGCTTAGGAAAAATATAAAATAAAAAAATTTTTTTTTATTCGTAATTCTTAATAAGCTTTAAAAAAAATTATTATTGATCTATTTTTGTATCTAAATTTTACTGACAAAACACAATGAATCGTTCACAATCAGGAAATCATCGATCTTGTACACTATATATGTGATATGAGCATAGATACATAAATATTGATATCATCAATATTACTTTTAATACAATAGAAATCATTGATTGTCGAGATCGGATATTTTACCGCACGTATATATACGATATACCGCCTTTATTGTATGTATATATAACATAAGGTCCTTGTCGATGGAAGGCACTAATAATCCTGACGTGAATATTTATAATTTTCGACGATTGAATCGGACGTTATCGATATTATTATGGTCGTCGAAAATTCTAACCGCGAGAGACTTGACACGTACCGATGAACTGTTGCTCGCTAACGAACGACCATAAATAATATACCCTTCATATATGGGTATACCTTTTGAGAAAAGGTGCTACGCTTGATTTATAACCCACATATATATGTATATGTACGCTATTAGTGTTGGACGACGAACCTGATTAGTGTACGTGCAGGTGTTGTACATACACATTTTTATGTATAAAATATACATGTGTTAGCAAGACGAGATGTATTAAAAGATCGCGAAATGTCACTCGAATCAACATCAGTGTTGCCATTCGTGTATTCGATAAAATAACAATTCAGAAAACGTGCCGCTAATTTACACGCACACTATCTATAATGATGAAAAGAATTTACCCGCGCGTCTGATAAATCAAACCTGTGCGAAAATATTTAATACTTATAATTTTCCCGGGGAAAAATATTCAATTTTTTATTTTTTATACTAGGAACATAAAACGTGATTAATTTAATTAGGTGTTTTAATTACCATTGAGATGTGGATTTTTTCATCAAGACAGGTGGAAAAATTATATCAATTTTTGCGCGATGGTAATTTTTTCTCATCGGGAAATATCAAAGAAGTAGTTAACATTCAAAAAAAATGAGATTAATTTATTATTAATGAAACGAGATGAGATGAGATAAATTTAAATGTTTTGCAAATTTACTGTTAGGTTCGATGGAAATAGAGGGCATTTTATAAATCTATATTGTATAAGTATGATCTAGAACAGGTGAATGAGGTAAATTTTTTTTTAATCAGATTATGAGTTTTGGTAGGTATGACGGGCGTCAAGATATATGTCATGATAGGGAGGAAGCACTTTGATCGAGTCTCGTGACAACGATAGCTAATGTGCTCTAAAAACCCACCCAAGATGTACGACGGAAGAATTTTTTTAATTCGTGACTGACTTTGTGAGGAATGTTTATTTATATTTCACAATTCCATATACGCATTGTCGTCTCTATAGTTGTCATTCAACTAAAGCATTATTAAATATTCAATCTTGACACGTTTTTATTTCAAGAAAAAAAATTTCCCGCTTGCTTTGTCAAAACTTAATGAAGGTAATACAGTTTATTTTTAATTTCACGATTGATTTATTTTAATTTCAAAATAAATTATATTATATATTTTTAATAGTTTTCAATAATATGGTTTCGGTATTGAAAAAGACAGTTTTAGTATATAGAAATCAGACGGAATCGTTTTGAATTGTAGTTTTTATTTCAGTAGAAAAGGTCAGTTTCAGTCAGCCATAATTTTTACAAATTCCAGTAGACGTTGGTTTCAGTAGAAAAGGACAGTTTTAGTCAGACGGAATTTGTACAAATTCTAGTAGTTTTTGCTTCAGTAGAAAAATATCGTTTTAGTCGGACGGAATTTTTGTTTTTGCTTTAGTAGAAAAAGATAATATCAGTCAGACGGAATTTTTACGAATTGTAGTTTTTATTTCAGTAGAAAAGGTCAGTTTTAGTCAGCCATAACTTTACAAATTCAAGTAGAAGTTGGTTTCAGTAGAAAAAGACAGTTTTAGTCAGACGGATTTTTTAAAAATTCCAGTTGCTTTTGCTTCAGTAGAAAATGATAGTATCAGTCAGATGGAAATGTTATTACGAATTCTTGTTGTTTTGATTACAGTAGAAAGTCTATATTCGTCAATAAAATCTATACATAAAAGTGCGAACTGAGAATTCCTGCATCGTTTATAAAGTTTATTTACAGCAGTTAGACCCCCTGTAGATGAGAATTAAGAGCAGGGTTGCAATGAAGAAAGACTCCTCATCCAAGTGTGGACGTTTACGAATTTAAATGTCTGGAGGTTAGGAGCTTTCTAGATGAGAATCTCGTTTAATACCACCCTTATTCGAATAAGTGGCCAAGTGAGCACGTATCGCCTCGTAAACTGCGCGAAAAGAGGGAGGCCGAACCCTTTTATTTATCAATTGGAAGTGAGCGACGCGGAAGTTTGGACGGCCGACGACGGAAATACGTGCCCGTCGGGTAAATGCCAATTAGTTTGCTGAATCGAGCGCGCAAAGGGGACTCTCTCCAAGGAATATGACGCAGAATAAAAGCCGCTTGACTGCCGCGCGCACACGAAAGATTTTCAGCTTATATATATATGTATATACAACAAACGAGTGCGCGCATTCGCGGATTCGTCCAAGTTGAACCAGAAGAAAAGGCATTAAGGCTCGGGCGCCGTTATTGTGTGCGTTGTCGGGGGATGCCTGTAAATTCGATTCGATGCTTTACGAGAGAAAAAGGAGGAGACCAAGTCGAAGGTGGAGAAAGAAAGCGTAAGAGAGAGAGAGAGTGAGAGAGAGTCTAGAATTCTATATACACTTTAGAAAATCTACAAGGCGAGAAGTGCGAAACGAGGAGGAAATAAGTGCCCCAGGGGAATTGTTCCCAATCTGAGAATGGCTTTAACCCTTCAAGTGTTCTTACTACATGAAAATACCATTTTCTACCTATATACACTGTACTTATTGTTCCATTACTGATTATCACACAATTCTTCACATTTTCCTTCTCTCCTTTTAATTAAAATCAATCCGCCTTTCTTCCCATTCAAGAGCCAAACAATATTGATTTTTCATGCTAATTCTCCTGTTATAAAGACGGAATTTTCATCATATTTTTTCTCCTTAGCGATAATCCTTTCTAAAATAATATAAAAAACAAATTCTCACCTGCTGAACTTTAATATACTTGATGTATTTTGCATATAAATTGATGCTAAAGGAGAAATTTTCGTTAAAAGTTGCTAAACAAATTGTAGAAACTATAAAAAAAAACGAGAAAGAAAATGCAGTCTGACTGTGACTGTATTATACTACAAAAATTGCAATAAATTTAGTTCTAGTCTGACTAGAATTGAATATAACTACTGCTACAAAAATTCCTACAAATTCAAAACTTGTCTGACTGAATCTGATTTTTACTCCTGCTATATCAAAAGTACTAAAAATCTAATTCTTGTCTGACTGAAACTGACTATAACTACTGACAAAAAAACTACAAAAAAATCCACTCATTGTCTGACTGAAATTGATTCTAACTACTGCTAGAAAAACTACAATAAATTTTATACTTGTCTGACTAAAATTGACTTTAACTACTGATATAAAAATTGCAAAAAATCCAACTCCTTGTCTGACTGAAACTGACTCTAACTACTGCTACAAAAACTACTATAAATTTAATAGTTGTCTGACTAAAATTGACTTTAACTACTAATACAAAAATTGCAATAAATTCAAAGCTTGTCTGACTAGAATTGACTATAACTACTGCTATAAAAATACCAATAAATTCAATTGTTGTCGGACTAATACTGACTATAACTACTAACAAAAAACTACAAAAATCCACTCACTGTCTAACTGAAACTGATTCTTACTACTGCTAGAAAAACTACAATAATTTTTATACTTGTCTGACAGAAAGTGACTTTAACTACTGATACAAAAATTACAATAAACTTAATTCTTGTCTGACTAAAATGGACTATTACAACTGTTACGAAAATACCAAGAAATTCAAAGCTTGTTTGACTGAAACTGATTTTTACTACTACAACCAAAATTACAATAAAAAAATTATAAGAAATTCAGATTTTGTCTGACTAAAACTGACTTTAACTACTGCTAGAAAACTACAATAAATTCCATCGTTTTCTGACTAAAACTGACTTTGTCTACTGCTAGGAAATCTTTTTACTACTTTTGTTAACATTTTTACAAACTATGGAAAATGTCTGCTAGTCAATAACTTCGAAACAGTCATAGAAAACCGTTTCTCAGCAACCGTTTAATAAGAAAATAAACATTTCTTAAAAAAATATTTTCCTTACAGTGTAAATTAATCCACTAAAATGCAAATCACAGACTCATTCTCACTGTTCAAAATTTCCATTATCATTAAAATTTCCCATAATTTTTCCAATTCAAATTTAGTTGCACAATGGAGAAAAAAAATAGAACGAGCCAAATTTAACAGTAGTAGAAAAAAATAATAGAAATAACTGTAAAAATATTAATTCTCTGTAAGGAATAAAAATGCACATATTCAGAATGAATTGTGTTTGTCAATTCTTCAGATAAGTCCCTTTTATGAAAGTTAAAACTCGTTTGCGATAAAAAGGAGCAAGCTAGAAGTCTAGAATTTATATTAGAATTTATATTACTAGAATTAAACATTACCTGCGATCATATTACTTTTTAATCCCCTCTCCCCCGAAATGCCAAGTATTATAACGTCTTCGACGTTGTTAGTCAAGTTGATTTTTTTTTCTTTTTTTTGCTGCCAGTACAACTGATTTGTATTTGTATATATATCCTTTGGCTATTCAATATTCAGTGATGCATGGAATAGTCGCGCATTTTTATGTCACCCCTCCCTTCATCCCTCTATCGTGTAATATAGTCAGTGGGCTCATTTATGCAGCGATACAGTTCCGCCTTTCCTGATATATATCCCTATAGATCTCGCGTGATAATCGGGAGTTCGCATTTTTATTACAGTGTCCTCAAGACCGAAGAAAGCCATTATGGAAGAAATGGTATTCGACGAAGTTGTCGCTCTCAATGTCACTGGATGGTTCCTTTTCTCGTGTTGTATAAGAAATTATTATAAGAGAGGGAGACCCCCCTTTTTTAAATGTCAACTACGACATGGCAGTGCATATATATACTAATGCGATTGAAATAACATCCTTGCCAATATATTGAGCACACACATGTAAAGCACAGTTCTCTGGGTATCGATAGGTAGTTTCTACAATTGTGTCCCCCCCCCCGCTCGCTCCTTTTTTTCCGAAGGAATTCAATACAATGCTAATTAAAGAAGGGGTTTATTCCCAAGCCAACGAGCACGAAAGGAAATTTGTAACACGCGTGGATTACAATGAAATCGTTTACGAGCGCAATATAACCACCGGGTATATGTTGAGAATAGGGTGAGAGCCCTCTCTCTCTCTCTCTCTCTGATCTTGGGGTATATCCTTTTTAAATTTCTTCTTTCGAAAACGACAACAATGATGTTTTTGGGCGCGAGCCGCCTTGAGAGAAGCGTAACGGATCTTGCCATCCACCTGATAAGTCATCTCTCTCTCTCTCTCTCTCTCCCTCTCTCACCCTCTCTCTCTGATCGTAAGAGCCAATTTCCCGGCAATTATTAGAAAATATTATTCTTGCATAATTCAACTCTCGGAATGATGCGACCTTTCGAAATGAACAGCGTGAGAGTAGTTGTATAACTGATCTCAAGGCAGGAATAACATATATTCTGCATAGGGCATAACTGATCTCAAGGCAGGAATAACATATATTCTGCATAGGGACAAAAATTTATTATTTGTATTCAATTCGTCCAAATGTCACTCCAAGCATTATATGAGACATTCCACGCGAAACCAACGTATTATCATAATTGACATCTTTAAATTGGTTCAAATTTTTTTTTACCTTTTTGTACTCCTCGAAAAAGAGCTCCCATGATTTTTTTTCAAATTTTTTTATCCGCAGTTATAAATTTGTCAAAATTTATACGATTTTTAAGAAACAATTGTCAAAGTCAAAGTCAAAGTCAAAGTCAAAGTCAAAGTCAAAGTCAAAGTCAAAGTCCCAGTCACAGTCAAAGTCACAAAATCAAAATCAAAGTTAAATTCAAAGCCAAAGACAGAGTGAAAGTCAAAGTCAGAGTCAAAGTCAAAGTCAATCTTAAAGTCAAAGTTAAAGTCAATATAGAATCGAAAGTCAAAGTTTTTTGTAATTTATATAGATTAAAATCTTATTTTAAAAATTGTTGGTATCCTTCGATTTTTATGGAAAAATTTCTAAAAAAAAACTATAGGGTAAATGTAACAGTTACTGAGAGATTCATTTTTGAATATACAAAATACAACATTTATATTAAAAGAAATGAACATAAATAACGCAGAAGCGTTGAAAAATCGAAATAATGGAAAAAATGTATTTTTCCTGTTTCAATACAGACGAATGACTTATGAAACTTCCTTTATCATCAAATTCCATTCGGAAGTACCAATTTCAGCCGAAGATTGTATTCCGTGTGTCGATTCAATCCGTCTTTGAAGAAAAGAAACGAAGAGAAAGCTACTTTTGAGGTTCGAACCAATGTGGATGGAATGAAAGCCGACAGTGATTTTCGCAGACTAGTGTGTATACGCGCACGCCTCTCTAGGACCTATTATCGTTTGAGAAAAGCCCACGAAAAATAAGGGTGACAAGGTGTATATATATATGTGTATAGTAGTAAGTCTCTCGAGCCAAACGGCAGACAAGAAAACTTTTTCTATCCTTTTTCTTCATATATATATATATGTATTTACGGCACCTATCTCTCTTCATATAAAAGCCAAGTATGTATAATATAAAGTGTCAGAAACACGTATCACTTCAGTGCTCTAGCACTCGGCGCAGCTACTTTAAACCTGTCAACCGTCTACGAAATTGGATAGGATATAAGCAACATCTTTACAATATTGAATCCTACTGCTGTGTCACACACTCCTTTGCCAAAATAGTCGCCACAATTCGCCTTCTATCGCGACATTCCTCAAAATAAACTGATGTCTGCGTTCTGCACTGATTCGTTAAGTTCAACTTTATTGGCACAGAGGGAACTTTCGAAATAATTGCAATTTCTGCGAATTAGAAAACTAGAGAATTAATTTATCAAATTTTGAGAATTTGTTTTCAGATTTAAAATATATTTCCCTATTTTCGATTTTAAAAATTTTAACGGAACTGTTTTTTTTAATTTATATAACAAAAGTGAAGAATGTCTGACTTTCAACTGATCTTCAATACTGATGAAATGATATTAAATCAAGCAGTTGAGTCCAGGTGGAATTTAATTTTCCACTCGAAAAAATATAACAACAAAATGTCCTGAAACGTTAATTGGAAGAATTGGAGACATTCTGTCTGACTAGAATTGACTTCCATCACTGATTCCAAGACGAGAATTTTGAAGTCTGACGAAAAGTGTATTTTACCACTGAAAACAAAAATTATTCAGAATAAATTGCCTGTTGTCAGTTTTCTATACTAATGCTAATAAAATTACGTAATATTTAAACGATCCTGATAGAAAAACATGAAGACTCTTAGAAAATAAATTAATTACAAAAAATATTTAAACTTTTTAAAACAAAAACCCACAAACCTAAATTCTTCAATTTTTCACAAAGACGCTGCAATTAGTCAAAATAAATGAAATCGCTCTCAATTCCCGCGAATTCAGATAATAAAAGAGGTAGAAAAAGTCATTCTCGATAAGACGAGGTAAGCGCGGCGGGTCTTGATCTCAATTTCTCATCGTTCAACACTTACACACAAGTTCCCTGCTCCTCCCATTACGAGCAAATTAAACGTCGAGCTTAAGCGATTTAGTTCAGTAAACGGAATTTCATTTCAAGACATTTTCTCTCTCTCTCTCTCTCTCTCTCTCTCAAGAGGAAATGTCATCCTTGATGTCTTCTTGCGTGAAGGAATCTCTCTCTCGAAGCCCGCGAGAATTCAATCAATTTCAAATGCAAATCACATCTGCTTTGCGGGCTGTCGACAATTGAGAATATAAGAAAAAAAAGGAGAGGAACGATAAGAGAGTCGCGTGATGACGATCAGGGAAAATAAACCCCGCAACTCCATACTTTTTCGCCTCTCTCTCTCTCTCTCTCTCTCAATCGCCTCTCTCTCAAATGTTGTCACTCGATATCTTAATCAATATATACGTCATGATCTTCCAAAGTCTCATCCGTTGCGGACAAATCCCTCGAGAATAAAAGTAATCGCGACGAAACCAAAACGAGAGTGCCTGACAAACAGATCGCGCGTATAGAAAAACGGACAATTATCCCCGGGAAACGGCAACGGGAAACCCAACGATGGATATCCCTCCAGTATTTACTTATCCACCTGCCGATTTACCACACGAAGCAATGAACAATTCTTCATTCAAAAAATAGAAGGCTGATGGTAAATTAAAATGCTATTTGCCTCGATACTTTAGACTTAATTCAATTCCGTCTTATTCCAATGTCAATCAATTTTTTTTCCAAGCTATAAATATACTAATAGAAAACTATATTCATCAGGATAAACGAAACACTTTTTATATTATTATCTCGACAAAGCAGAAATTAAAACGATTATTATATTGTTAAGTTCAATAAAAGACATGAAAATAATTATCAAGTTTATTACAAAAATGAAAAATGTCTGACTGAATCTGACTTTAACTACTTATGCAAAAATAACAAGAAATTCAATGCTTGTCTGACTGAAACTGTCTTTACTACTGTTACCAAAATTCGAATAAATTACATAGATGTCTGACTAAAATTGACTTTAACTACTGATAAAAAACAACAATAAATTCAATACTTGCCTGACTGTAACTGTTTTTCACTACTGCTACCAAAATTACAATAAATTCAATGGTTGTTTGGCTAAAACTCACTTTAACTATTGCTACCAAAATAATAAAAAAGTATGTCCTTGTCTGACTAACTCTGACTTTAACTACTTAAACAAAAATTACAATAAAACCAGTTGTTGTCTGACTGAAACTGACTTTAACTACTTATGCAAAAATAACAAGAAATTCAATGCTTGTCTGACTGAAAGTTCCTTTAACTACTAAAGCAAAAATTAAAATAAATTCAGTTATTGTCTGACCAATATTTACTGTAACTACTCCTAGAAAAACTACAATAAATCCAATCATTGTCTGAATAAAACTGACTTTAACTAATGCTAGAAAAACTGCAAACAATTAATTTATTGTCTGGCTGAAACTGACTACAACTACTAAAACAAAATTTACACTAAAATTAGTTGTCTGACTGAAACTGACTTAACTACTGAAACAAAAATAACAAGAAATTTAATGTTTGTCTAAATGAAACTTTATTTACTACTGCTACTAAATTTATAATAAATTACATCCACGTCTGACTCAAACTACTAAAATAATAAAAATGTATGTCCTTGTCTGACTAACGCTGACTTTTACTATACTGATACCAAATTGAACAATTCAAGAAAAACTAATTTAACATTATCTCAACAAAGTAAAAATTAAAACTATTTTTACTCTCAAATAAAGAACTATAGAAAATTATAATCAAATTCCACTTTAATTTATAGAAAAAAAAATTTTTTTCTAGAATTGCTCGAGGAAATACAATCAATAATGATTGCTATTGTAATGTGTGTTTTTCAAGATGAGAGGGGAGGATTACGCGTTTGTAAAAGCATCAAACATCACATGCAATTGAGTTTCTGCTGATCCCTTTCAGTAAACAGAAGTTTTTTTTATAGAGAGATAGAGAGAGAGGGAGAGAGAGAGATGATTTCAAGAGCACCCGCGCCCACAATTGGGAACTTGGGAAGAGAATAAGTGATACTTTTTATTCGTCCACGTGTAAATATTTCTAACAAGATTGTCCCTTACCCTAATCGAAACCAATGACGAATGTCAGAAACATGACACGACAAAGAAAGACAACGGCCCTACTGATATATACATCCTCCATCACACAGCGCATTTATATATAGGTGACGCGAGTCCATTGTATACGATACCCACTATCATTATTATATACCCGATCCAATATGTAATCTATCGAATAATAGTCCATTCATCGTTTTATTCATCCAAAAAAAAGGAACTTTTGGAACATTTTTATTTTCTGCGGCTAAATATTGTGTTTCAACGATCGCTGAATTAAAATTCTTTATATATTATGGTATTTTCCTTAACGTTTAGTATAGGTAACTGTCACTTAATGGTTGCTAGGCAAAAAGTTTTTTTGCAAATGTTGCTAGAAAACTGTCCCTTAACTACTACGATGCATCAATATTTTAACAATTCTATGAAATTGTTCGTAAAATATTTAGACGCCAGTAGACTGAGACAATTACTAAAGGACAGTAGTCCTTTAGTAACTGTTGCTAGAAAACTGTCCCTTAATAATTGACACTTGACAGGCAACAAAAAATTAACATGATTTGCTATAAAACTGTCCCTTAATAAACTCTGCTAGAGAAAAAAATTTAAACAGCGGTTGCTGACAAACTGTCCTTCATTAACCGTTTCTAGCAAAGAAATTCAACAATAGTTGCTAGAAAATTGTCCCTTAATTGACTCTCAATTGGGAACAAATATTTATATTCCCAGTGTTAAGAAACTGTCACTTAATAACAGTTGCTAGCGAAAAAATTTAACAACAGTTTCTACAAAAACTGTCCCTTAATAAACGTTTCTAGCAAAGAAATTCAAGAATATTTGCTGGAAAACTGTCCCTTAGTCATTGACACTCGATTGGAAACAAATATTTATATTCCCAGTGTTGATAAACTACACTGCAAAAACAAGTGTCTTACAAGTGTCTCATTTTGAGACGTTTTGTCCACATATTTGAGACACGTGACTCAAATATGTGGACAAAACGTCTCAAAATGAGACACTTGTTTTTGCAGTGTATCCCTCCATAACTGTTGTTATAGGGAATAAAATTTTAAAAAGAGTTGTTAAGAAACTGTCACTTTATGACCGTTGCTAGCGAAGAAATTTAACATCAGTTGCTAAAAAACTGTCCCTTAATAATTGACATCAGATAGGCAACAAATTTTTATCGGAAATTGCAAGAAACTTTCCATTAATAATTGTTGCTATAGATCAAAATTTTATACATCGATTGCTGAGAAACTGTCTTTCAATAAATGTTGCTAGCAAAGAAATTTTACAACAGGTGCTAGAAACCTGTCTCTTGAGAATGGAAATTTGATAACAAAGTGTCCCTTAAAAGTGTTGCTAGGCAACTTTTTGGTATCCAAGAAACTGTCCCTTAAAACTGTTGCTAGGCAACTTTTTGGTATCCAAGAAACTGCCCCTTAGAAACTATTGCTAGGCAACTTTTTTACAACGGTTGCTAAAAAACTGTCTCTTAAAAACTGTTGCTAGGCAACTTTTTGACAACAGCAACCAAGAAACTATCCCTTAAAAGTTTTGCTAGTCAACTTTTACCAACGGTAGTCAAGAAACTGTCCCTTAAAAATTTTGCTAGATGACTTTTGACAACCGTTGCTAAAAAACTGTCCCTTAGAAACAGTTGTCAGGCAAAAATTTTTCGTTATCGCTATTAGAGAACTTGCCTAGCAGTCGTTGCTAAATTTTTGACAATATATGGTTAGTAAAATACATAGGGAAAATTTATAACCTATTAAATTTCTTATTAAATTTATATTTTCCAAATGCGACATATTTATTCCGCATTGTAATAAATTTCGAACTTTGTGATTGTTGAATTTCCATTCTTTTCAAACTAAACTGAACGTCAACTAAACGTAACTAAACTTAAATGTAATGCGCTTGGTCATCCCTTTTGCTCATCCTTAAGAAAAGGAAGAATTTTTGATATATCTAATCCACTATTCATCATCGGCGTTTTCATTTTTAATTCACCATCATTCATATATACTTGAGTTTATACTATATTGATCATTAGGGATACAGAAAAAAAAACATTCATTGATATTTCTACAAAAAAGAAAAGTCTTCGTCATTACACGCTTAAATGGATTGGAGACATTCCTCCATCATCATTTCCGGCAATGGATTATTTTCTCCAATCTAATGATCCTAATTAATGAATAAATTTTTCATTAATAATCGTTTACCGAAGGACTATTTCTCTAAACAAAATTTTCTCAATTCACTCTCAATTCAAGTTAACACAATAGTTTTAATTTTTAATCCAAATTGGAAATTCCTATATATAACATAAATTTTACGATTGACAACATCTGCAAACGTAACAATTTTTAATCTTTTTTTTTTCTTATGGACGTTTCGCTTAATCCTTTTGGCAAAGTAGGATTTGTTTTCAAAATAGAATCAAAATTTCCCTGTGTGAAGTATCAAAGGATATTTTCAAGATCGGTTGTATCGAGATGCGCTAAAAGACGCTCTGCCTTGGGATACGCATAAATATCGAAAAAGAGAATAAGAAGAAGGAGGAGGTGGAGGTTGAGGAAAAAAATGCCAGGTGGGTGACAAAGGCCATTTTTCTTTTACTATCGAATCGGCATTGTGTCGCAGATACATTGTATTGTATATAGTTGCATTTGGGTGCTAGGTCGAATGCCAAAGCTCATTGTGCGTGGGAGAGAAGACAGTGACATTGTTGCGCCTCATTTGTTACGAGAAATGGCACAAAGCAACGAAAGAGTGCGGTGACCATTGATGGTTAAAAAGGAGCGATCCTATAAACGAAAAAGGACGCACACACCATCATTGACGGATAGCCGCACGGTTATAGGAGATTTTCATTCATGAAAAACACGCACGAATTCCAGTAAAGTGAGAGAGATGAGAGGGACAAAAACACACATACACACACCTCAATGAAAAACCCTCCAATAATTTTACGATGTTGACAGTTCAGTTTTTCCCTGAATGAACATTCCTGAGAATATTTTCTACGGGAAAATTATCATCAATATTAAAACTTCCTGATTCCTTATTCGATCAACTATTAAGCCAGCAAAGATATACATTTGTCCTGTTTTATTTGGTTCAAATAAAACATGATGTACCTTTTCGAATAATGATTCAATTAATTCAAGTATAGAGAAAAAATTATATATACTTTTTCATTGAGTCATTTTAAGAAAGGTCGCACATGAAAAATGATGATGGCAATTTCGTATGTATATACCATATGCGCGATTTGAATTCGATAATATATGACATTGACTTTATAGAGTTTTACGAATCAATCAATTCAACTTTATATTCTCACATATTATGCATGCCACCTGAAAAATGGCGCTTTAACCAATAAATAATAATTTATTGCCTTCTGATCGAAACTATTATTGTGAAATTGCAATTATCTTTTAGTTATCGAACTGCCACTGTAGAATTTGAATACGAAAACTATCGATTTTGAATTTTTCTGTTTCCGATTTATTGCCAGGGTATCACGCCCATTGCGAATATGAGAGGACATCTGGATGTGTTAATAAATTGAATGTATTATTGGTTTCGTTTTTTAAAGAGCGACGCCAGGTAGCTTATTCTCTATACGATTTCATATTCGTTTCTCCAATTCATTTGCATCCATAGAATTGAATTCGAAATCGAACAAGATTATGAATAATATATTAACAAAACTATGGGAATTATCGAATTCGATTTATCACTTTTTTTTTTAATTTAGTTTCTGATTTTTATAAACAAAAATATATGTGAGTCAAATTGAAAAATGAAGGGAAAATTAGATTAGGATACAATTTATAAATATGATAAATTATTCATCGTTTCTTTGAGATGAGAATATATTTTCTTACCTGTTAGAACTTGTGCCATTTCGACGTTGCCACTGAATACCTCGGGTAGTGTCATGCAAAGTGAGAGGAGTCTTCAACCAGAGAGTGAGAGAGAGAGAGAGTTGTTGCCCATTGATGCTGAACCTACGAAACGAATCAATGTTTAAAAGCGATGCAAATTTTACGCACTTTTCAGACATATGTCACCACAAGCGCACTTGCCCGCGTGCCACTGGGGTGTTCATCCATTTGCACAAAAGTCCAATAATGTTTGTCATAAATTGACACACACACACACAAATAAAATCTAATCGTCCGTTAGAACATTATTTTTATTCCCCAAAAATCGAATTTTCACCCATTCTTCAAATTTTAAAGTTTAAATACATTTTTCCTTTTTGCCTCTCGGTTATGAAAAATTGATAATCGAAGTTCTATTATTTTTTAAGAATCGTTATTCTTAAAAAATAATAGAACTTCGATTTTTTTTACACAAAAAAAAATATTTGAATATAGAAAAATTATCTTTCAACAATAGGAACATTTTTGCGCACAACTACGTTTAAACAATAAATTCGAAACAAAACAATAAATAAATAAGAAATTGCATAATTTAGATTTACGGAAAAAAATTATTATTAAATTATTATTATAAAAAAATTATTATTTAAATTATTAAATTTTACTATTTTAAAGTTGACAGAAAAATTTTATTCTGTATTTCCCTGATTCATGCACTAAAATTAATAAAGTAAATTTTTTATTTACAAATTAAAACCTAAACCGTCTGGAATTCCCGCCGCTACAATTTTTACTATTTCCGTAGTCAATTTTACTACCTCCGAAGTAATTTTACTACAATTTTTTCTAAAATTTACTCATCTGGAAGTATAGTAAAAATTACTAGAAATAAATAAAAATTCCAGACAGTTTTTACTTGTTGTATATTATCAAGAAATTATCAGTCTATGAAAACTTATTTGGCTCCATATATAGAAGATAAATCTCGCTGTGAAATTGGGAAATTTTAATTCTTATACACTTTATAGTGAATATGACAGTTGTTTGTATTGGTAAATAGCGCAAGATGATTTTGATGTCGTAAGGGCGTGTGAACGCAGCTTTTTTTTTAAGGGAAAAAAAAGAAAGGGGGGAAGTAAGGAAAAAGTACAATATAAATGCAGTGATCGCTATGGTAAAGAAGCTCTCGGGAAACAGTGACAAAGCCAGTAGCAATGGACGACAATGCTTAAGCTGGCTTACACAATAAATAAAGCAAAAAAAGGGGGCCGCCTTCTGTATCCTCCTCCATCCGTGCTTTTGTACCATGTCTCAGATTTTCTCTCTTTCTCCCGCAATGGGATTTATTAACAGCATGACGAATTTATTGTCGTCCTGTTAACGTCCCTTCAATTTTTCTCATTCGTTTTTCAAAAAGACATTTTGCTGGTGTCTACTTGAAATCCGATTTTTTCATCTTCAAAAACCATTATAATTTCCCCCCTCATCTCCTTCTTTATAGTATATAAATCGTACAAAAGTCACTTCTTATTTCAATCAAAACAAATCACACTCGAAAAACAATTTACTTAAAAAAAAAACCGCAAATTTTGAAAAACAACCAAATAAATTCATTGTTCTAACAAAAATATGTTTGGTTCCGCATAAAAAATTTGAATAAAGTAAATTTTTTCAGTTGTAAATAAATGTTTCAGTTCAGTTTAATAAATATTTTGATTCTTGAAAGAATATTGTCGATTGAAGCATTTTATTGATTTAACGAAATATTTGTTTCGTTCAGCATAAAAATTTGAATAAAATAAATTTTTTTTCAGGTGTAAATAAATTTTTAGTTCGCAGTTCAATAAATATTTTGATTCATGGAATATTATATTCATATTTCATGAATCAAAATAAAACAAAATTAATTTTTAGTTCAGTTCAATAAATATTTTGATTCATGAAATATGAATATAATATGAATATAATATGAATATAGTATGAATATAATATTTCATGAATCAAAATATTTATTGAACTGAACTAAACATTTATTTACATTGAAAAGAATTTATTTTAAATTAAATGTTTAATTCAGTTTCAATAAATATTTATTTACACTGAAAAAAATTTATTTTATTTAAATTTTTTATAGAACCAAATAAATATTTCGTTAATTTGATCGTTTGAACCAATTTTTTGATAGAACCAAACAAATATTCCATCAACTGTATATATAGAAATAATGGATTTATTTGGTTATTTCCAATAAATTCTTTTTCTCCGCAAAAGGAAGAAATACTGAAAAAAAGATTTTCCCAATTTGCAAATTATTTAGAAAACCTTTTTGAATTTAACATCCTTATTGTTCTATTTCAAGAAACTAATTATTTCCACTCGAGTAGGAGTTTCCAATATATAATATTCCTTGAAGTGATTGCCTTTCAAAATAGAGGTTTACCCACCCATTGAACAAAAACGTAGAAAAGAGCATAAAAAATTTTTACGCAGACCGTAGAAAAGTTTCCTTTTTTTTCTTGTTTTGTTATTTTTTTTTTTTTTTTAAAGGAAAAATTACGAGTTTTCCGATTCTATTGTCCCCCTTCCCCCTCCCCTAGAGGTGAAAAGGTGCGAGAGACTCGATATAAATACACTATATAGCGTAACCATAAGAAGTATTGTCGATCGGCCATGGTCACATAACAAAAGGGGGAACGTGCAATTCCATGGAAATTTCAGCTTTCCTTGATACTGCCTTTTTTTCTCATGTGAGAGAAAAAGGAAAAATATTACTGCCGTTAAGAGGTCTATTCTTGTGAAATTCCCTTTTGGGGGATCACATATAAGGGCGTTGACTAACACCTGCTCCGGTGTAGGTGACGTGGAGGATACAATTTTTATTGTGTCCGGGCATTTTAGTTTCGATCTACCTGTGTAATATCTTAGCCCGTGAAGAGAATGAGAAGAGACGAGAGAGAGAAGGTCAAGTTTCATTGATGGGCCCTGAGAGACGAAAAAAAAATGCATATATGGTGGGAGGGGACGGAGAGGAATCTTTCGTCCGAAGGGAAACCTACCCCTAACCGCATTCCATTCCTCGATGTCGAGACTGTTCGGCGCCGATTTTTTGGCGGGAATTCAATCTTCATTCAGAAGAAAAATACAATGAAGTCAATGATGATTCTTTTTCCTCTCGAGAAAATCCGTTTCATTGTCACTTTCAACACGATTTAACAATTTCTTCTTTTTCTTTTTACTCTTTAGACTTTTATCAATACTACACTCGATGTGTATTTTTCACTGAATATAATTATGTACTCATAAATGTCACAATAGACAAGGAAATATTTCAAAAAATATTGAAAGAAAGAATTTATAAATGCTTTCAAGGCGCCATTTTTAAGAATGGTTTTAAATTTTGACGATTGCAAATGGAATTAATTTAATTAATGATGAACTTTCAATATTGTATGGAATACGATGAAGAAAAAAATGTAACACTTGGGGGGATTCGAACGTTCGTCGCCAATTTAACGTTTGTTAAATTAAGGCGTTTGCCTTAATGCCCGCGATTAACGCAGAATTTGGAAAAAAATTATTTGTATTAAGGAAATTTTCTACTGATAACGGTCCAGT
>JUFY01032810.1:40674-64493 GCA_001855655.1 Leptopilina clavipes
TCACCTTGAAACTATGAAAAAAAAAATTATTTGATTTAAATAACCGATTACTTGTCTATTATCAAATAAATATTTATTATTTACACCACATGGAAAAAAATAGAAAGCAAATTTTACTATTTACAAAGTAAAACTGTCTCGGAATTTTTGCGTCACTTTTTACTATTTCTGAAGTAAATTTTCCTACGTCCGAAATTAATTTTTACTAATTTTAGGTACAGTCTTACTTTGTAAAATAGTAAAAGTTACTTTTTTTCAGTGCAGATAATATGAAATATTGTTTTTTATACAATATAAAATATAGTTTTTTTATAAAATAAAAAAATTTTTTTTTTACATAATATTAAATATTGTTTTTTATAATATACAAAATATTGTTTTTTATAATATACAAAATATTACTTTTCATTGCAGAATAGAACGCAGAAATAGAATTCTGTTTTGATTTAAAGCGACATTCCTGTTACGTAACTGAACAAAACGTGTTGCGGAAATATACACATACGCGCAATACTTAAAAGGAAAGATAAATTTTTAATGAATTGAGCTTTTTCATTTCCCTTGAAAAGTCCTTTTTCAAACGTCTTTTCATTCGCAGATGCAGATATATCTTGCATTGTAACTCTTCTTGAGAGAACAAACGTTCAATGTGCACATCGAGGAACTACGGTAAATAAGATTATCACATTCTGTTTTGTAACCGCCAAAAGGGGATTGTCAGGAAGCTTAAACCGGGTCAATGCACATTTTTTTTCCGCAAGATGCGAATAGATAAGAGATCTTGCAATTGAATAGAGAATTATTCCTCGTGCAAGAAATATAAACGAAAATAAAAATATTATTCACAAAAATTAATATTCCTTTTTTTCACACTTTTTTCCAAATTAATAGAAAAAAAGTGAGTTTCTCCCAAAGTTGAGAGAATTTTTCGAGTTTAAAACAAACACGAATGTGAAATTTTACTCCGCAAAGAATAGAAACAAGAAAAGGGGAAAACTAATCCCTTTGGTGTTAAATCAAGAATGAGTATAATTAACTCCTTGTTTTCACTCCAAAAGAGAGTGAAAGAAAAAATTTAACTCCATGAAATTAAATTTTTACAATTGAATAAAATTTTCCCCTCTGGCAAAAAAAATAATACACAAGAAAAAGAAAGAAAGCAAAAGTACAAGATGGGAAAAAAATCAATTTTCGCAAATTTCAAGGAGGGAATAAATATCAACGTTCGGGAATTTATTAGAATAATCGGGGATATAGGAGGCAGTTGATGCAATGTGAACTCTGTGCTGGTATATATATACCAAGAGGATAAAGGAACGTCGCATCTCCTCGCCTTTCGAAGCAATCTTCCTAATCTGAAAGATGGACCGATAATGTCAGTCAATTGGCGATCGACTCGACTGACTCCCCTCGCCAAAGGGGGGCTCATCTCTCTCTCTCTCTCTCTGCCTCTTCTTTGTGGGAAAATGTACCAAACAATCGAGACCCTCTATTGTACTCTCGACTAAATGACAAAGTCTCTTACGAGGTATCAAGATCTCCAATGGTCCATCGATTTTCTCCCCGTTTGCCTCCTTCGTTTTTTTTCTCCTCGAGCACTCTAATTTTTTCCGGAAAAAAATATTATTTTCACGACACAATATCCGCGTGTGTATTGTCACCGGATATTTCACTCCTGAAACATTGATTTCTATTATTTTCCTGTATTATTTAATTTTTCTCTTATGAATCGCACTTTTATTATCTTTTCAATATTGGAAAATTTCATTAGACTATTTAGGTGAAAAAAGGGAGTTATTTTAACTCCAAAGTTTTCTCTTTCGACTCTTGATGAAAATACGAGACTAACTCACTTTTGGAGTCGATTTTCAACTCGAAGAGTTTTAGTCCTAATTTTGGTTGATAATAATAATTATTATTATAAGTTGAGAAAATTATCGAGAGCTAAATAACGCACTTGTCAAATTCACAATTCTTTAATTATCTTAGCTTTGAAGGAAAAATTTCAAGGCGAATTGCTTCTTTTCGCCAACATATGTGTCAAAAGAAGAAGTCTTCTAAATGCACGTAAATCTGCCAGAACTGTCAGTGTGCTTTTGCGATTTATTTGCATGGGCTAAAAGCTCGAGAGCAGTCTTCGTATCCGCGACGAGAAGAATTCAAGTATTGTGTAGCTCCAGAGTATTTCAATCCATCATCTATTTTCCAAATACAACACAAAAACCACCATCAGAAAAAAATTTTTTTTCCTTTAATGTATTTTCAAAGTTTTCTAAAGTTTTTATACAATATTTCATTACTTACTGAACTAACAAAAAAAATCTATTTAACTTAAATAATGAATTACTTGACTATTATCAAATTAATATTTATTTGTAGGATCAAATAAATTTTTAAGTCAACTAAATTTTATTCAAATACAGAAATCATTGTTTCACTTACAGTTTATTTGATTCAAAAGGGAAAATTATTTGTTTCATGTAAATATTTATTTGATTATAGACAAAATTGTCAATTAAAAAATTGTCATAAATATTTCCATATTGGACCGAATTTAAATTTTACCTGAACCGTATTTTCATTTATTGGAATATTTTTATTCAATCTCTTAAATTAAAATGCTCAATAGTAGAAATTCCCAACAAAAAAAAACACACAAAAAAATTGAGCACGTGAAAGGAAATAAATTTCAACAGTAATAAAACTGGCAAATGGAGAAAAATTGACTCATCTTGTGTATAATTTTTCGACTTGATTGAAGTGTGCCCCAGATGGCAGGATGACCATAACTTCTTAACCCACTGAACCAAAAGAGGTTGTGAATGAATTTTTTGACTAATCTCTCTCTCTCTTATTTCTTTGGGGGAAAAAAAATTGATATCTGTATTACTTTTACAATATTGAATGAACCTTTATCTGTGAAAATATCTGAAATATCTCTCTCGTGCCCTTTGGAGATCCATATTATGTATGATCTGGTTATTATTGGGAAAAAAAATGCATCCCCTTATAATAAGTATATTCTTCTCGAAAGAAGATGCGCGCGCGAAGCTTGCTCGAAAATCCGGGATAAGCTTCGCGAGGGTCGCCGCTTATTTTTAGTTACTGGTCACTATTCCGCGTTTATTCGTTGAAAAACCGGGTTTCCGATCTCCTTGAACTAAATTAAGCCTATATCCCTTTGAGAATACCCCAAGATCCTCTTACGCCATATTATCGAATTCAACTTACAATTCCCCCGTTCCTCCTTTTTTTTTCTCTCTCTCTCGTCACTGGCACGTTTTTATGGATTTACCCTCAATGTATGTTGCCTTTGAATTTTACCGACGTTTCTGCGCGCGGCGACCTAAAGAATAAGTTCACGCATAAATGGAAAAGCGAGTGGTCCGCCATTGTGGGTTTTAGTCTGCTTCCTTACTTCCTTTCTTGTCAACTATGTGTATTTCCTCCCACTTTTCGCATACTTGTTGGTCCTTACGTGGCACCGCACTTTGTGGTTTTTTCTTCTTTTCTTTCTTTTTTGTTACCCAATAATGGATTTTTCCTCTTCGCACCAATTCCGATGGGAATTAATTTTAAATTCTTGTAAAAGACAATTCGCAAAGGAAACTACAATGTGTAAAAAATTTCGGGAGTTAATGTCATCCGGAGTTGAGTCAAATTTTTCGTGTTAGAAATCAACTCTGACAGGAGTTTTTACGGAGGAGTTAAATTTTTACTTGTAGATTTTATATTTGAGTCGAAAATTCGAAATCCATTTAAATTCACTCAAATAATTACGATGTCACTCTATGGGAGTAAAAATTCAACTTTTATCTTAAGATTTTTTTCGATAGGAGTTAAATTTTTACTTATTTTTACATTTCAGTCAAATTCCATTTAAATTTACTCAAATATTATTTATTTACGAAAATATTATTTCATGTCTAAGGGAGATTCAACTGCAAACGGGGAGTATAAAAGTCGCAACTCTTTTGGAGTTGAAGCAAAGGGAGTAAAATTTAAAGAGTTAAAATTCTGTTAAAATTTTACTCCTCTAGATTAACTCCTTGATGGCGAAATAACTATCGAGTAAAATTTTTACTCCTAATTTTTCGATTTGAATTGAATTCCATTCAGTTGACTCTAATAATTATTATGTCACTCTAAGGGAGTAAACATTCAACTCCTATCTTAAGAGTTTTTGAATAGGAGTTAGATTCTTACTTAGAATTTTTACATTTTAGTTGAATTTCATTTAAATTTACTCAAATAATTATTATTTCATCTCCAAGGGAGTAAAAATTCAACTCCAATCTAAAATTTTTTAAATAGGAGTTGGATTATTACTCCCTTAGAACGAAATAATTATTATTTCAGACAACAGAATGGTATTTGACTCAAATAGAAAAAATATGATTCGTTACCATTGGGAGTTAAATCAAATGGAGTAAAATGTACACTGTTGAAATTTTCTTGATTCAATAGCAACCATAATTTGTTTATACTTTTTACTCCATTTTCCTTAACTCCAAAATTTTAACTCATTGCCTATTGTTTCCAGTACGATTCTGTCAATAAATAATTAATCTTCTAATACCAAAGGCACAATAACTATAACGATTATTAAATTTTTTTTTTTACTTTTTTTTGCCTATCACTTCTTGGCAAGAGGGATTAAATAAGACTTTTTCAGTCCACTTCATCTCTCTCTCTTTCTCTCGTTTTTAGAAAGACCAGCAATTCCGGAAAATGTGAATTATCCGAAAGGATCTTCCTGTTGTAAATTAATTGCATGATCTCAAAGAATGAACGCGCATTTCCGGGGAGTAATTCTTTTGAAAAACTTGCTGTCCAGATGGGAATAGGATATGCCCATTGAATGGTGCGCACAATGGAAACAGCTAAGTCTTCTTTGTAGGTGCAAATTCCCATGTAAGTAGGCGCAGAGAGCCACTCGATATTATTGGCGGACGCTTTTAAAAGGCTTACTGGTCCCCGGCATTAGTCGGGTATTAGAGGAGCTACGGCCCCGGTTTGTTCTTTACTCGGCGGGGGATTTCGCGTTGCGTTTTAATTATGTGCGCCTCTGAGCCACGAGCCTTGGACAACACGAACACCTGTAAATGGTATAACAACCTCTGCCCCCCTCTCCTCTCTCTTTTCCTTGATGCATCAAGTCGAATACACCAAGGTTATATATACCATATATACATTCAATGGATGCATTGTTGCTTTGGATTCGGTGGCTGATGTCCCGTTGAGATGCCGCCATTGTTAAACGCAATGCGCACGTTTTTCTTCCCAAATGGACCTGCATATATTTATAAAAATAATGAACCTGCGAGATTATAACGTTTCCTAAAATTCATCAACACCGGAAATGCTTCTCAAAAAAATTCTTTTCCCTTTTTTTTAGTTGGAAAAATTTTCTATTATATTTCCTATTTTTTATTATTAGTTAGAATTGATATCAGTTAATTTGAAAATTGATTAACAGATTTTTGGGGAAAAAATAATATTTATAGGCGTGTCTTATGCTGTCCAGATGGGAGTGTTTTAAAATAACAGTGCGACAATAAGCAACGAAATTTTAAGGGGCAAAGGAGAATGTCCACGGGGTGCATTCCGACACCTTTCCAGTCTCGTAAAGTTTTACCGGTGGTCGTCGATTGTCCCTCATTGTTCGTTCGTTTGGACACCTGCCCGACTCAAATATGGAAACAATTGTACAGGTCGACCATCTTTTGTACATCATCATATTGACAATTCGAGTATATAAAAGCAAAAGATCTTTTGCCGGGAAATGAAAACTGTCAGTTTTTGTCACAAAACTACCAACAAACCTCGACAATGTTCCACTTCCTTCTTAAATTGTTACCCAAATATTCGAAAAAAAAGGGGAAAATAAATTTATAATTGAACATTATTTACCTAATATTTGTTTCTTGTTTGTTTTCTTACAATTATTATTATCAGGATCGTTACTTTGATAATGACAAATATTTTCCCCACTGAAAATAAAATTTTATTTGATTCAAATAATCGATTACTTGTCTATTATCAAATAAATATTTATTTGTATCAAATAAACTTTATTTGATTCAATTAAATAGTATTTAATTTAAATACAGAAATTATTTATAAATAATTTCACTGTAAACTTAAAAGTATCAAATTGATCCAAAAATTTGAATCAATTTGATACTTTTGGTATTAAATTGAACAAAAAATTTGAATCGATTTGATACTTTTGGTATCAATTTGATACTTTTAAGTTTATAGTGTATTTAATTGCTGTTTATTTTATTTTAACAAAAAGTATTTGATTCAAATAAATATTTATTTGATAATTGACAAGTAATCGGTTATTTGAATCAAATAAATTTTTTTTCAATGTATAATAAATGCGTAAAATCTGCGTTGTGGTTGAATTTTTTTGATCCAAGAAAGAATTTTGGCATTTAATCCGCAAATTTTTTATAGAACCAAACAAATATTTGGTTAATTCTATAATAGCAATGCATTTAATTTTATTTAGTTTATTAAACCAAAATTTGGTCGTTTCAAATAAATTTTGTCTGATTTCAACGAAAATTCGTTTGTGCCAAATAAATATTTTTGCCAAGTGCATATACAATGCAAAATGACATTAAGTCTAATAAGAAATAAATTGAAATTGGATGGTCGTAACTTGGGAGGAAATTTTTGAAAGAATTCTCTCGAGTGAAAGTTATAACAATAAAAGCGAAAAAGCAATAAATCTGCCAATAGAAACGAGATATAAAGTAAATTTTGCCAGTAAATCCCATCCTTGAAGAGGATAATCTTGAAACATGGAAGAAGAAGAATATTATAAATATGTACCAGTTCAATAGACTGGTGGCAATCTATTGTTAATATATTCGCAGTCATTTTATGACTTCCGCCAAAAAGGTATAATATAGTAACCATAACTGTGGAAACTATACAATTTTCAACCTTGGAAAATTTTGGAAAATTGAAACCCGTAAAAATAATAATGCCCCGACACTTTGACCGTATTCATAAGAACGCCTCTCTTTAGGACCCATGTACCGCCTTCCATTTTCACCTTATATATATACTTATCCTTCTTATTTTGTTTACACAAGACACGCTCAAGGGTTTAGTTAATAAGCTTTTGGTACTTTTGGCATCTATGCGCACAATGCGAGGCTACACAATTTACACGTATATTCATATATATATACTTGAAAAATCAAAGGCGCGGGAAATTGTGCGGTATTAAAAATTTTTTCTTTATTTCAATTTTTTAGAGTGGCTTGAGAGGTGTATATGTGTATGTGTCTCTTGCACGAAATTTCACACCCTGATCACTTAGCTAAATTAAACTTAAGGAAATGAAGTAGGGGGATTTGTCAATCGAGCGAGGAGCATTGTCGTTAGTTTTACAGGCAAAAGCTGATGCTATACATAACCAACAGTGTGAATTACAATCAACTGCTGAGGAAAATATTTGCAAAAATTTTAAACCAGACGGAAAAATATTTTTGAGTTTAAGTATATATAGAAAATACTTCGTTAGGATTTTTTTCCACTAGAAATTTTTTCTTGCACAATTAAATTTTTCATTGCCTCCAGTGTACTCTTCCTTGAAAAGTGTGGAAAAAAGGGAAAAAAGAGAGTCAACATGAAGAGAGTGAAAAGTAGTTAATAGAAGAATAGAATTAATAAAAAGGATGAGAAGAAGGGAGGAAAGAGTTTAAAGAAGATATGGTTAGAGAAAAAATGTAACGCTAGGGGCAAAGGAGAGGACTATGGGAGGGTTTAGAAGATGGTATAAAAGGAGAGGAGGTGGGAAAAAATAGAAAAGAAGTAAAGTTTACAAGAGTGTAGTGGAGTTAATGAGGATAAAGATAAGGGAGGGAAGGTCCAAGAGAGGGTATAAAGAAGGTTAGAAGAAAGATATAATGACAAGAAAAAATGAAAGAGTAGAGAAAAACTGAGAAATTGTGTAGGGGATAGTAGGAAAGGAGAGGAGGTGGGTAAAAACTATAAAGGAGTCAGATTTTAAAGATTTTAGAGGAGATAATTAGAGATAATTAAGGATACAGTCAGACAAATGGAGAAACAGGAGAGGATTATATAGTTAGAGAAAAGACGCAACAAAAGGGCAAAAAATAAAACTAAGAGAGGGATGGTAAAAAGGGAGAGGAGGTGGGTAAAGATAAAAAAGAAGCAAAGTTTTCAAGAGTTTAGTGGAGTTAATAAAGGAGGAAAAAAGTGAGAAAAGGATCAAAAGAGGCTATTAAGAAGGTCAAAGGATAGATATAATGACAAGGGCAAAGAAGAACTAAGAGATGGTGTAGAGGATGGTAGGAAGGAAGAGGAGGTGGGTAAAAGGAGTAAGATTTTTAGGGGTTAGAGAAGTTAATTAGGAAGATAAAGGAAAGTTGCACGAGATAATAAGGGTTTTGATAACAAGGATAAAGAAAAGTATGGAAGACTGTAGAGGAAGGTAATAGAGGAGGTGGGTGAAGAAAATAAAGGAGTAATGTGAACGATACAGTGGTGTTAATTAGGAAGATAAAGGAAAATTGGAGGAGTGGTATAACAAGAGCAAAGAGAAGTAAGAAAGAGTGTAGAGTAAGGTAAAAGAGAAGATGGGTAAAGATTATAACATCTAAATTTGTGAATGGCTAGTGGAGTTATTTAGGAAGGTAAAGAAAAGTTAGAGGAGAGACAATAACAAGGGCAAAAAGAAGTATGAAAGAGTGTAGAGAAAGGTAAAAGAGGAGGTGGATGAAGATTATAACATATAAATTTGTGAATGGCTAGTGGAGTTATTTAGAAAGATGAAGAAAAGTTGAAAGAGAGGTATAACAAGAGCAAAGAGAAGTAAGAAAGAGTGTAGAGAAAGGTAAAAGAAAAGATGGGTGAAGATTATAACATCTAAATTTGTAAATGGCTAGTGGAGTTATTTAGGAAGATAAAGAAAAGTTAGAGGAGTGATATAACAAGGGCAAAGAGAAGTAAGAAAGAGTATAGAGAAAGGTAATAGAGAAGATGGATGAAGATTACAAAGGAGTAATGTGAATGGTTTAGTGGAGTTAATTAGGAAGGTAAAGAATGGAGAATAGGAAGGTAAGAAGAACAGTAATTTGGATGAGACAGTAAGAGATTTCTCTGTGAGGAAGAAAAATATTAAATAAAAATATTCCATGAGTTTAAAATCGTAAAAAAATTAAATCATATACAAAAATGAGAAATTCCACGTTTATTTTCAGAAAAAAAAGAGAATTAAATCTATTTGGATTTGTCAGTTTGTAACAACCGCATTTATGGTTTTGAAACACCCTGATGAGATGGGGGGTTAGTGCGAGATTTACACTTACCGCGCGCTATATTCAATATTAGAAGGCAAAAGGGAGAAAGTACCGTGTCGATAAGCGGTGGGGAATTCAACCCCTAGTCCCATTCAGAGCCGACCGAGGGTGGGTCGAGCGAAACAAAACATATTGTCTGAATTTAATTGTAGAGGGGAGCATTAGATATTCATACGTTACAAGTTCCATGATGCGACTAACAATGCAATCGCGTTTTCGAACTATATATATGTATATAGGGACAACCGCGCGTTCTTGTTGAACAGGATCTCCAGTCATTTGGACTCGCACACGCGACATTCCCATTGCCTTTTCGAAACACATACACTCAATATATTTTAATTGTTCAAATAGAAAAGCAAACTCAAGTTATATATTATAAATGAATAATATGTTAATTACGTCTCAGAAAGTGGCATAATGGGAAATAATCATTTTCTTTATGACACATCAATTGTTTCGTTAATTAAAGATCAAATTCACTTATATTATAAACTTTTTCAAACTATTCATTTAAAAAATCAATTACAATAATTTTCAATCATTTTATCATTATATCTATACTTTTTTTTTACCAACAATAAAATATTTTAGGCAATATAGAAATAAAATTCCCTTTTTCAGATTATCGTAAAAAAAAACACTTTTGTGAATATAAAACTCTCGTATTTATAAAAATGAAGTTGTTAGGAGAGTTTATTACACGTTTTATTGTGATATTATGTGATACCCAATCAAATTGAAACGCGTCCCTTCTCTTCAGTGAACTAACGATTTGATTATCCAGCAATCTGAAGATAGAAGGCGTCACACCCTAATCATCTTCGTGGAAGATGCAACGGCATGGCAATGATGCGATCAAAACCAGGGTGTAATGAAACTATCGATTAAAGTGACTGTTGTTATCAGAGAGAGGGATCTCGAATTGCCCAATGAAAGAAATTATTATTTTATTAACATATTGTGCAACTAAAAGCCTTTTAATTAAACTCTCGCAGTAATTTGAAAACAATTAAACAGTCATTTATTTCATCAAGTACTCTTTACACTGTAAAAAATATAGCCGGGAGTTAATTGCCGGAGTTGTTAAAATAGCTGGGAGTGAAACATTTCGAGTTAAAAATTAACTCTAAAAGAGTTAATAGTAGAGTTAATGAAGAGTTAAACAAAGGGAGTTCAAAATTAACTCCCTGGAGAGTTATTTCGCTATTACATATAATCAAAAGAGTTTATGTAGGAGAGTAAAATTTTAACACTCTAAATTTTACTTCCTTCGCTTCTACTCCAAAAGTGTGGACTTTTATACAATCCCGTTGGGAGTTAAAATCTAACTCCCCTTTTTTTACAGTGTATAATTTACATTTTCAAAACTGTACAAATTCGTTTTTTTGTTCAAAAAGTGAAAGAAAGTATTGAGTTAACTCCCTGCGGAGTTAAAGTGTAGTGTTGACTCCGCACCGAGTTAATGTAAAAGAGTAAAATTAAAAATTTCCTTTAGTTCCAAAAATCCGGAAGTTTGAAGTAAAAGTTACCTATGCTAAAGGAGTTAAATTTAACTCCCTACAGAATTTAATACAATTTTTACTCCCTGAATAATTATTTCACTCCCATTGAGTTGTGAGTGATAAACTCCGAGAAAGTTTCTATACAATTTCAACCCTTTTTTAATATTTTCCTCGCAGATACAGTGTTTGAAATACAAGGAGTTAAATTTAACTCGCTGATATTTACTCCCGTTGAAATTTAACTCCTAGATGGATTCTATACAATTTTGATCATATTTGGATGTTTTCTTCGTAATCACAGCAAAGGTATTTGAAACATAAGGAGTTAAATTTAACTCCCTGAATTTCACTCCCGTTGAAATTTAACTCCCAGACAGTTTCTATACGATTTCGGTCCTTTTTTAATGTTTTCCTTGCAGTTAAAGCAAGTATTTGAAATACCTATGCTAAGGAGTTAAATTTAACTCCCAACCGGATGTAATACGATCATTACTCCCCAAATTTCACTCCCGCATTATTTTGACTCCGAAATGGTGTCAATTGTGTAAAATTCCTCTCTTTTCGAATAATACACAAAAAAAACAGAATCGTCATTGAAAAAAAAATGATGAAAATCAACTCCATCCTCAAATTATCTTTTGTATTCTCAAAAACACTTTACTGTAAATACAGCATGGAGTCGTTTAGGAGACAATTCTTTAGGGAGTATTCTATGCTTCATTGGGGAATTTCACGTGCACATACATAATACATATATATATATAAACAGGGTGGAAGTGTGAAATGTGTAAGGTAAGTGCGCGGAGCTTGCTAGATTTCAACGCGCCTTTTCGTTCCCTAAGGTTCAAAACTTGACTCTCTCGCTATCATTTCAACCAATCGTAATGCACCCTCGCAACACCGTTATTTGAAAGACACCGCCCCTCGAAATTCCCCATTGGCGGTTACCTCGCTCCCGCCAACTTTCATATTCTCTGGGTAGGGAATAGAGGGAGGTTCGAATCGAGCACCTCAGCACCGACAAACCGGTGCCACAAACCGTTTACGTACACTTCCAAATTAAGTTGTCCGAAGAGAACCTCGCCGTGTAATTCTCTCTATCTCTATATTACCAAGTACAATTTTTTTAATATTCATTTATTAATTATTTTTCTCAACAAAAAAAAAAGTGCCAATTTGTTTTGTGTCTCATTACGAAAAAAAATTACCGTGCTTTTTTTTTTAAACGAGATGTACTTTCGGGTGTGTTACGTGTGTAAATAAGTGTTATACTCCGGGACGAAAACTCGAGTGATAGGAAAATAGTAATTAAAATAAATAGTGGAGTGACAAACAGACATAACGATTTAGGTAGTCACGTTTTTTTTTTTTTTGCTGCAAAAGTTCGCAATTGGTATTTTTATCACTTGCCGAAAGTGTGGTGATTATTTCCTCAAGTTAGAGGGAAATTTTTTAATAAAGACGAGACGCAAGTCTCAAACACGGCAGCACAATTGATCTTGATTTGCATCAACGGGCCGCCGGCCACTTCATGAGGTGGGTTTCAAAATTATCAGCAGCGTAAACACATATTAATTAATTCTAAGAAATTATATTCACTCTCAATTTTCTCATTGTCAGTTTTACAATTCGGAGCGAATTTTTACTGTCAACAATTATAATCAACTCCAAGAGGTAAAAATATACCGAATTTTACACTGCAAATAAAAGTTTGTAAAAATTTAACTCCTGCCTGTGTCAAATTGTATTCTTTGTTCCGACGTTAATTTAGAGATTAAATCAGGTAAATTTGAGTCCTAATTTTCCGAATTCGAAACAACGGGAGTTAAAAATACACCTATTTGTATTAACACCGCAAGGAGTACAATTTGACTCAAAAGAAATTAATTCATTTTCATTTCCAACTCCCTGGAGTAAAATATATGTTATGTTAAAAATATAAAAGTAATTTTAACTTTTGGAGTTGATTTTTCACTCCAAGTTCGTTGGCACAATTTACTTACAATTACTTACAACTTAAAAAATCTTACAGCTACAATAAATGATTTGCAATGACTAACCAACGATCAATTTTTTAAGTTTGATTAGAGATTAGATATTAAAATATCGATGAAAGATATTCCGTCGGATAAGAATTCGGCAAATCTGGCTCTGAATAGTTTCAGACTAGGCGATTTATAAACTAATATTATATATTAGTGATTAGTAATTTATTATAATCAATAATGTATTATTTTCCTGGAAAATAATCTTATTCAGTAAAGGAATATTATAAAAGTACCAATCAGAGATGAAACATAAGACATTAAATTTTTTTTTGATTGGATACCTAATGCTTTAATTTTATTTTCCTCTGATAATATTCCTTCAATAAATATAGGGGTTCGAGCAAAATTGAATTTCGCTCATAAGAAAGTCGTAAACACACGCGTGTCCTGTGATTCCTGAAAGTTTATGAGTCTTTCAGCAATATCATAACTTTATTATCTCTATTCGAGTTTATTGTGAAGAGTATTGTTTGCCAACAACATAATTTCCCGGAAAAATTAAGTTTCAATATTTCAGAATGGACTGATTGAAAGGGGTCAAATCTTATTAACGATGATGGAATATAGGCAAAATTACAATCGCTAAATAAAATCATCTTTTAACCAAATAATAAACATTAACAATTTTTATTTATTATCAATTAAATTAAATTTTCCATTTCTAAAGACAGTTATTTTGAAAAAGCCACCAAGTCTCCCTTTGGAAAATAAAAAAACAAAATTTTCAAATACTCTTCACAGCCGGATTATATTTTATTCATAATTTTAAGTACGTCAAAGCGGAGATAATTCTCGGTTTTCCATCTTTTGACACTTGAAAGTTTTTTTTTTCTGTAACAAATTTCTTTCTGTAAAGACCTGGTGGGATTTTCAAAAAGGAAACGACACAATGTCTTTTTATAGAAATACCGGAAAAAAAACACACCAAAAGATATTTACAGTTACAGGTAAATTTCGTTTACAAAATTTTCTCCCAAAAATTTTATTGTATTACCTGCAAGTGAAATAACCGTGCAGTTTTTTTTCTGTTTTTTTTTTTTTTTTATTGCGGACAGTAATTCCATATACCATTTTCTATTTCAAAAATTTATTGTTGTCATCTCTTTTGACCTGTTTCTGTATACATTGTCTCCAAAAATTGACGCTGAATGGAGTGTTAAAAATATTAACAAAAGCAATATAATGCAAATTTTCCCAATGGTCATTGAACAACATTTTTCGTTTTACAATATACCTGTGAAAACGAACGAAAAACTGAATTTATAGACAATTGAAAAAAATTTTCTTTAGTAAATATTCACGGTATACAACAAAGTTGAAATAATTTATTCATTTTATTGAAATTTATTTTTTCTTCAATGTATATTTATTTTTGAAATTTTAATTATTTTATTTTTTATTATTTGTTTTTATTTATTATTGACACTTTTGTTGTTAATTTGGTGTACACTTATCTATTTTTTTATTAAAAATAGTATTACTATTTTCTTAATTGTTAATATTGTTATTATTATTATTATTATTATTATTATTACTATTATCATTATTATTATTACTATTATTATTATTAATATTATTATTATTATTATTATTATTATTATTATTATTATTATTATTATTATTATTATTTTCAATGGTTTTTGTTTGTTTACTCTGCAGTTGTTTATATATAAGGTATTTTATTTGTTATTCATTTATTTAGTTAATAATTGCTAATAGAAATTTTTGTTAATAATCGTTATTAGCTTATTAACACTTATTTCTTATTTATTTATGTAAAAAACAATTGTTTATTAAGTATTTATTTCTTATTTGTTTATTTACTAAATAAATATTTTATTTCTTATTCGTTTATTTACTAAATAAATATTAATCTAAAACTTTTAATATTCAATAAATAAATAATAATTGCTACTAGCAATTGTTGTTAACTTATTAACACTTATTTGCTATTTGTTTATGTACAAAACAATTGTTTATGAAGTATTTATTTCTTATTTGTTTGTTGACTAAATTGTTTATTAGTCCTTTATTATTGTATTTATGCAAAGTTTATTTCATTAGTAATTTCATTTATTTGTTTACTATTGTTTAGTTTTAACTATATTTTATTTGTTATTTATTAAATTGTTTATTAGTTATTTATTCACTATTTTTTATCTGTCATTTATTATAAATTCATGTTTGTTATTAGAATTATTATATTATTTTAATTTATTATTATTTATTCACTTTTTATATTTTCTTTATCGTTCACTTATTTTATTTATAGTGAATATAGTTATTTATTTATAGTACAGATTTTATTATTTTTATAAATTATTTTTATTATTCCTCATCATATTTTGTTGACGAATTTTTTTTTTTTGTACAATTTATTGCGTATGGAAGAGAATGAAAAAGGGAAAATTTTCGTACAAGTAAAATAAGATAATGTTAAGGGGCAAATGAAATGTAATTAGAAAATAATAATAATAATTAGACGTATTTGAAAGGACATGGGAGATAAAACATGGAATGGAATGACACCAGTGAGGATTACTTGAGGCGGGCCTAAACATTCAATTAGCACTTCCTAATCCCCCCTTTCGTTGTCAACAGCCATTACTTCCAGCATCTTCCACAGCAAAGTTGTTTCCTCTCGCCGCCCCTCACTTCGTTTTCACTACCATAAGGAAGAGAGAACGACGACCTCGTGTCCCCCCTTTTTAACCCACGTAAATATATATCTATTAATCCTTACTGAATGACACTCAAGGGGGGGGGGAAGAGAAATAGAGAGAGAGAGAGAGAGAGAGCAACTCTTGGATGATTTTCTAACCCTACAAATTCGTAACTACCACCCCAAGGGAGAGAGACCTCCCTCGACCACTACAGGTTTTTTTCTTTTTCTTTTTTTTTAATGAATGCTCAAGGAGATCCACGCGGTAATTGTGTTAGTTCGAGAGGCTTGGGTTTTGCGCCCTCAGCCTGGGGTGACATTTGGGGTAGAGAGAGAGTTGCTTCGGCCGCACGCCGAGATCGGTTAATGGCTTTGATATGAGAAAAGGATAAGATTAATTTGCTTATGAATCAAAGAGCAAACGAATAAGCAATTACCACGCTCGGCACGAGGATGAGAGTCTCTCTCTCTCTCTTATTTTTTATTTTCGAATCCTTGCACGTTTCTCAGTACTGGATAATTTTCCGGGTACTTTAAAATATTTTTCTTTTTAATTAAAAAACAAGAAACTTTCCCTAGATTTTCTCAGATTCGTTTTTGCCTATCTATCTACTGCTCAAAGTAAAAACCTAGTAAGTCGCATTTGCCATAAGAGCGAAAGTCGAATAACAAAGCTAAGGGACGCTCGCCCTTATGGCAAATGCGACTTACTAGGTTTTTACTTTTGACAGCAGAAGCATATAGAACAATTTCTTTCTAAATATTTAGTAAAGTACAGTAGGGCCAAATAAAAGAACCAAATAAATAAGGAATTTAAAATTTTCCTAAATTCTACATTCCAATTTTAGAAAATAAAATACTAAAACTTATGGAACAACCCTGGCACTAAGACAGTGCAAAGCGTTCAATGGTCCTTGTCGGTAGACGTACATAAAGTGAAAATAAATACCTTCCGATGTGATGTGAATATTAAAAAATAAAATACAAAAATTTGTCAACTAATTTCTCTGTACACTGATTGGTGCTACTTTGAAAGTGTTTGTAATAAATATATATATAATGAATCGACAACATCTAATTCTAAAATGCGCGTGTAATACGAAGACTATAGCTTCAAGCTAATAGCGAGTTATTTTTGAAAGCCAAAACTAGCCAAGAAGCTAAAAGAAATTGCTTACTATTTAATAAAGGATTTACTAAATAGAACATGTTGATAAAATACGTACCACTCGATTGATCCGAGACGCGTGAGAAATAAAGGCGCAAAGTCGGTCAAAATTATTATCTTTCTTTCCCTTAATTTTAAAAAATTCTTAAAATACCTTTTTTTTAAAATTTAAACAAAAATTAAATTGAATAAAAGAATCCAAAGTAATTTAAATATATACTCAGGGTCGTTTATTTAGTCGAGTATAATATTGTTTTCTCAAACTTTTGTTTATTTATCAAGTTGGAGCAAGTATAGCTGTTTTTACTAAAAGGTACATGTTTTCGCTTAAGCTGAGGTCGAATATCCGTGTGAAAAGGGATTATTATAAAAATTATATTAGAGAAATATTCCTAATATGTATATATAATTTTTGGCAACGAAAATTTACGGGAAATCGTTGTATTATTATATTTTCCAAATTGGAAATAAACATTGGATTCTGAGAGAAAAAAAAACGTATCAATCGTAAATTGCGGTGAAACATTTTTTTGACCCTTAAAACACTGAAACCCAACCTCATTGTAACTTAAAAGCCATTCGTTTAAGTATGTAGCTTGATTGATGTACATCAGTGACAGTAATAGTCGATGGTGAAGATTATAACAGCAACAACGATTATGAAATGATAATGATAATGATCATCATTTAATCGACGCATAACGTACTTGTAATATGAGATCATCATTTGGATTTTCTTTTCTCAACTTATTATAATTTGAAAGGGTCTTAGCCATTTTTTTAAGTTAATACTTTCTTCTCATTAAATTTTTAACACTGAAAATAATTTCATAAAGCCAAAATCTTTGAGGAAAATTATCCTATAGGTATTTTAATAAGACTAAATCAAAAAGCAAAAGAGGGGAAGAAAATGGCTAAGACCTGGAAATTAATTCCAAAAATCTTGTTTTGAAATGACTCTTTAGAAAAAAATTTTTTTTTTGGATTAACTCAATTGTGACAAAAGCTTAGTGTAACAGTGATAAGTGCGGGTGTGTTTCTGTGACTAAAAAGCCAAACAGAATAATTAACCTCATCTAACACCGTGATATAATATCGCCACTGACTGGTCGGTAATATTTGTGTTTTGAATCGAATGAGAGCATTGGATTAATTTAATGCTTCTAGTTTAGTATTTCACGGAATTTATATACTTTACTATGATTACCTGTAGTTTTACCGAATGCAATTACCTGACAACTATTTCCTCCGGAGACAAATGATTTTCAAGAAGGCAATTTTTAATTTTTAATTTTTAATTTTTAATTTCAATTTTTAATTTTAATTTTAATTTTAATTTTTAATTTTTAATTTTTAATTTTTACGTGAAAAATTAATTAATTTTTCTTTGTATGTATAATGAGTTCTCATATGTGACGCTCCGCGACAAAAGGTACCTTAGCTCCAAAAAATTTTAGGTTATGTTTCTGATTTTTGGAGTGAAAATACACAAAGAGGATCAACCTGTAATAAAAATTATTGATGTTTAAGTATTTATTACATCCAAACTATGCAATTAAAACTATTTTTGATTTTACCTAATTAAGAAGGAACTATTTATTAAAGTAAAACTATTAATTAACATAACCTAAAATTTTTGGGAGCTAAGGTACACTGAAAAAAAAATTTATTTGATTCAAATAATGAATTACTTGTCTATTATCAAATAAATATTTACTTGAACCAAATAATTTTTATTTAAATCAAATAAACTGTAATTGAATCAATAATTTCTGTATTTGAATCAAATACCATTTAATTGACTCAAATAAAATTTATTTGATACAAATAAATATTTATTTGATAATAGTCAAGTAATTCATTATTAGAATCAAATAAATATTTTTTTCAGTGTACCTTTTGTCGCGGAGCGTCACATATGATTCTCTTGGTTGAATGTTATCCTTATTTAAAGAAAAAACGCAAATCAAATTTTCCCGCGTTTATCGGAAATATATTACTAGATGGCGTGCGAGACTGATTGGTAAAGCAGACGAAGCGCTTCAAAACCGTTTTCCGATAAAGAAGCGAGTGAGTAAAGTAAGTTATATTTTACTTGAATTATTTTATCCTATATTTGCGAATTTCGATCACTTTAAAGAAATGGTGATTATTAGTTTGGTCCAGGCAAATGCGAATACTGTAAAAAACAGTAGGTAATAAGATTCATCTAAAATCTTAACAATTTTGAAGAAAACGGCCAAATTTTCTGTTAATTAACTCAAGAAATGATGAAGATTATTCGCTCTGTGCGGAGATTATTATTTTCTTTTTTAAAGAAAAATACTTGTCATGAAATTGAATATTTAAAAAATAAAACATTGTAAAATTGCTCTCGTGAAATTTGTATTTGTCGGGAAAATAGTTGTGAGAATTTCAGAAAAAATGATTTCGTGAAAATGTAGTCGGAAAAACGTCGGGTAATCCTATCGCGCATACACTATATATTTACGCGCAATCTAAAAACTCATCTTAGTTCTTTTGACGTGATGGCACTTTTCTGATTGAATCTTAGTGGTAATTTAATTTTTAAGAAAGAAAAAAACCAATAAACTTATACAATAGTTATATTCACATTGATCTGACATTTTCAATCTTTTAAATTCCAATCCATACTATTTAAAACTTATCGTACTCATTTTAGTTGAATCAAATCAGTAGTTAATTCTGCTGTCTAAAGTAAACAGCAAATAAGTCGCATTCGCCATAAGAGCGAAAGTCGCATGGCAAAGCTAAAGGACGCTCGCCTTTATGGCAAATGCGACTTACAAAGGCAAAGGCGAGCGTCCTTTAGCTTTATTATGCGACTTTCGCTCTTATGGCGAATGCCACTTACTAGGTTTTTACTTTGGATATTGGATCCAATTTTAAAATACTGTGTCCAAAGTAAAAAGCTAGTAAGTCAAATAATCATTTGCTATAAGAGCGAAAGTCGCATAACATAGCTAAAGGACGCTCGTCCTTATGCAAATGCTTCTAGTTTTTTTTAACTTCGGCAGCACAATTGTTCGTTAATAATCACGAATTGGATAAAAAAAATATCTACAATTGCAATTCATAGACACATGCTTCATTTAGCAGTCCCTTTTTGCATTTCTCGACCGACTGCGACGTGAATGTGACGCGTCGAAACAAAGGGTTCCAGCCTTTATTCGAATAAGTTACCAAAAATTTTATTCTTCATTTGCAAAAAAAAAGAAAACAAATAGAGAAAAATTGAAAGAAAATTTCTAATTAAAGAACAATTTCAATATGCACAAAATTTCAAGTGATAAACATTTTTCTTTGAATTTGTAAATGTTATTTTTGCTGTTCTTTTTTTTTAAACAGACAAACTGAATAAAAATCAAATTCGTGTCGGTCGATTCGAGAGATACTGAATTTGGATATTTTGTTTCAATTAACTAGGGGTTGTTCGACATTAAAAAAAAGGAGATAGGGAAATTTTCAACTTTGGATGTTCATTTGTCAGATGAAAGTTTTTAGACTGCGCTTTTTGAGAATCGCGATTTTGACTACGTTATAAGAGCAACACACTTTTATATAAACAATTCATTCTGCAAGAACGCAGGCAAATGTAACATCGATAAATTTTGCAATACACAGGTGATAACTACGTATCTACGATCGTAGGCCAATACGTTGTTAATGCGATAGATTGAAACAAAACCTAATTTTTTTCCTTTTCTTTCTTTTTTTTTGGTACTCGCCAGTTAGAAATATCGCGTTAGAAGGTCGCAAACGCTCATTTTATTTATTTTTCTTATAAAAACTCGTTGATTAAAAATAAATATTTGATTTACTTAACGGATTTCTTTAGAATTGTTATTATAGATTTTAATGGATATATGCGACCTTCTATCTCGAAATGTCGTGTGACTTTTGCGCATTAGCACGTATGTCGATCATTGTCAGTGAAAATCGATGAATAATGTCAATCCGTAAATTGGTTTCTAAATTTTTTTTTTTGTGTTATAGCGACGACGCTCACTTACCATATCCTTCACCTTGCAGGAACAATCGAAAGGCCTCGCTAACTTTGCCGGGTTGTTCCTCCAGTACCATACCGCAATCCGAAATCTATTTCAAAATTGCATCAGTTAATTTTTCTTTTTATATAATTAATTTGCATCGGTTAATTTTTTTCTTTGTGCACAATTTGAATAGTGAATTTCGAAAAGGGAAAAATCTCTAAAAATTATAAGTGTCATTTTCACATAACAAATGAGAGTAAAAATGACTCTTATGGATTTTAGAATGGAGCCCGTTTCGCAACCAGAGAAATGTTTTATTTGAACCAAATATAATTTATTTGAGTTAAATAAACGTATATTTGTCCCAGAGCCAACTAAATTATTTATTTGTTTTAAATAAAAGTTTTATTTGAACCAAATAATTTTTATTTGAACCAAATAATTTTTATTTGAACCAAATAATTTTTATTTGAACCAAATAAATTTTTATTTGAACCAAATAAATTTTTATTTGTTCCAAATAAATAGTTTATTTGGCTCTGAGACAAATATATCTTTTTTCTGGGTGCGAAATTCATGATTTAATCTAAAGTAGAGTTTTGTATTTAACTAGAAAAAATTGTTTAAAATATTTACCTTCATCCAAGAACTATTAGTGGGATCAAGTCGTCCATTTAATGTGACGGTATCATCCACATGAGGACTAAGTGCTCCTGTAATGTTCATTACCGGTACATCTAAAGTTAATCCCTCCTTCTTACGAGTTGGATCCAATTCCCGGGTAATATTCAAATCCGTACGTTGTACATAACTATCGATGAATAATGCTAAATTCGTTGGATTTACTCGGCGCTCGAAATAATTCTTGTAAACTTGAACGAGATCGTGATTTCTCTCCTCAGTACCCTGCGAAACGTTAATTCATTTAACAATCGTAAAAAAAAGAGAACCATTTTAATACAGTGGCAAAAAATTATTTTCATTTGTAATTTAAAAGTAGGCACGAAAGAGTTATTTGTTTTCTAAATTAAAATCATATACTCTATTCAAATGAAAGGGATGCGAGGATGAAAAATTTGTAAGGAAAAAGGCGACATCACGTTTTTATACAATTATTTGTCTAGCTTTTAACGTAAAAGGAACTTTCGGTGTCTAGTGACAAAATCATATCATCGCGTGAAAGCATTTTTTTTTCTAAAAAAGCACAATGCCTTTTATAAGTAGAGAAAGGATCCGTTAAGTGTCGAGATTAAATGAGGGAAAAAGTTCTTTTAATGGATTCCGTTCAACCGTCGATAAAATTTGCAGGAGTAATTTTTTGCAAAAATACTTCTTAACTTGTTTTCAAATTGAAAATTATAATAACTAATAATTAATAATTAATAATTAATAATTAATAACTAATAACTAATAATTAATAATTAATAACTAATAACTAATAATTAATAATTAATCATTAATAACTAATAACTCTGCTGTCCAAAGTAAAATCCTAGTAAGTCGCATTTGCCATAAGGGCGAGCGTCCCTTAGCTTTGTTATTCGACTTTCGCTCTTATGGCAAATGCGACTTACAAGTTACCCCATTTGCCATAAGAGCGAAAGTCGAATAACGAAGCTAAGGGACGCTCGACCTTATGGCAAATGCGACTTACTAGGTTTTCACTTTGGGCAGCACAACTAATAATTAATCATTAATAATTAATAATTAATAATTTTTAAAATTGTTGAAAGAAAATTTCTTCACAGAAAGTGTTTTTGATGTTATGCTTTTTTTAATCAAAGATGGGGAAATAATCAAACGGACTGATTGCAAATTCTGATGATTGCGTCCTTAAAAGTTATACGTAGGTGTTAATACAGTGATAATGAACGCTGAAAAGGAAAACAAGTTTGATGAGTCGAAAAATTACATTTAACGTTGTAATCAAAAGTTTAAAATAGCTTTAGTTTTCTATATTGCGAGTATAGTCATCTAATTCTATTTTTTCCTCTTACTTTAATTTTTTTTTTTTCTCTAAATTAAAATTAATTAAATCATTAATTGCGCTTACTCTGCCAAAATGATGCCACATCAGGTAATCGAGAACTCCTTGAGTCATACCCTGCGACCTTAGATAACGAACATTTAATTTCTGATAACCCCATTCAATCCAACCCGCCTGTGTCGATACACAATTAATCAAGCATAGGGCATTTATTTTTTCCGGATGAGCTAGAGCAAAACGCGCGAGAATATTTGCGCCAGCACCAACGCCAAATCCTATAACTGATTTCAAGCCAAAATGCCCTAAAACGAACAGCAATTGTTCCCCCAAGTCATCCATGGACGGATAAATATAACTGAAACAAAAATACAACAATTTTAAATATTTAGAAGAAAAATAAAACAGTTTCAAACGTATCACTGCGTCCATTTGCAATTTCTTTGGCTGTTAAATAAATCTCCAAAAATAATCTCTATTCAAACAGAAAAATTATACTTGTAATTTTGAAAAAAATTACATTAAAACATTATTTTTAATTGTCCTGATTGAAAAAAAAATTTTTTGCCAAAAATTATTTCAATGATTGACAAAAATTATTTCAATGATTGACAAAAATTATTATACCTAGTATAACTAGTATAATAAAAAAATTTGAAAACTTGAGGTCTGATGCGGAAATTTTTCACACAATTTTCGCCTCTTATAATTTAACATATTACGTATTACTAGTGCTTTACTGATTTGCGCTAATTTGAATAATCCGAAGCCTTTGGGCATACACATGTTTTACATAATGCATCAGAAGGATTGAAATATGTTACAGTATACACTGAACAATATTGCATATATCTAACCGATCCCCCCCACCCGAGAATAATTAATTTTTTAATCATAATAAATATTGTTGTGTCAAGTTTTTTTCATTAAATTACTCTGCTTTGTGTAAAAAAAATTTTTTCAAATAAATTTGAAATTTCAACTTTGAGAAGAATCAAACAGCAATCTGCTGTTCAGAGTAAATACCTAGTAAGTCGCATTTGCCATAAGGGTGAGCGTCCTTTAGCTTGGCTATTGGACTTTCGCTCTTAT
>JUFY01032810.1:64513-74800 GCA_001855655.1 Leptopilina clavipes
CTTGGCTTTTACTTTGCACAGGAAACTTTGCAATTTATTAAATTTTAATTGAGATGAAAATTAATAGATTATTCTAACAATGGTTATAACAATAATTATTTGTTTAAATAATTTGAATAATTAAACTGACTATTCTAGGTAGGGCCAAGTTAGGACTAAACTAGGTTATATTAACTGGTACTGCTGTTGAAAATAAAAACCTAGTAAGTCGCCTTTGCCATAAGGGCGAGCGTCCCTTAGCTTTGTTATTCGACTTTCGCTCTTATGGCAAATGCGACTTACTAGGTTTTTAATTTGGACAGCAGAGTTCGTGTTTTGGAATTGTAAGCAAAGAACACCTATAAGGAATTTTTTTTTCGTGTTTTTAAATCAAATATGATATTAGAAAATAATGGACGAACGAAAAAGCATGAAAAGTAGAAAGGTGGGATTTTTTGAATTCGGTCTGTGGCTTTGGAGATTCCAGATTGCGTGCCGCGGTTTACAGAGCAAGAACCTTCCTTTGAAATGGAATATACACTGATATAGGCACGTTTCACGTCCATCCACTGTAATGTTCAACATTCTTGCTCCGCCTGCACCCCGTCACCCATTCCCATTCAGGCATAATAACCGTGCAGTTTCCCAGCGCGTCTTCAATGGACGAAGATTGCATGTTACGAGACCTCGCAGGCCGGTCCACCTCGTCCTCTTCCTCTCCATACCACACTCCTTTCTCCTTTTCTCTCGTCTTCCACTAACTCCTCTCTTCTTATTTCCAGACATTCTCCCCCTCTAATATTCTTTCTTCCAAAAGTACGCAAAAATCGATCTATATTGGAAGAATATTTTCTCTTCAAAAAAAGAAACAGTATTTTTTACTGTCATTTATAGCGATGAAAAAATGAACCTTGCGGAACGTTTGCGGAAATGAATGTTTAATAAAAGGTTATTTTTAATTACCACGGAGAATTTAAACAAATTTTATGAAAACATCGTGAGAGGAAGATTTTATCAACGGAAGACAATTGCTTTAATCTATTCACTTTGTTACATCGTTTAATACAATTGAATTCGAATTTCCCGTTGATTATCAATTCACTTGATGATTTTCAAATTTCAATGCTATATCAATTATACGTGGTTATTTCTATTGTACAGTATTTTTATCACATCCTACAGTGGCGTTAATTCTGAAATCAGTAACTTCCCAACCCTGCTTGTAGTTACAAGCAGGGTTGGGAAGTTACTTCTGCTCCAAGTAAAAACTTAGTAGCATTTGCCATAAGGGCGAAAGTCGAATGGCGAAGCTAAGGGACGCTCGCCCTTATGGAAAATGCGACTTATTAGGTTTTTACTTCGGGCAGAAGTAGAGTAACAAGCAGGGTTGGGAAGTTACTGATTTCGAATTAACGCCACTGTAGGATGTGATAAAAATAGTTTACAATAGATATAACCACTTATAAACTGAAAAAAAATTTATTTGATTCAAATAATGAATTAATTGACTATTATCAAATAAATATTTACTGAAACCAAATCATTTTTATTTGAGTCAATTCAATTTGATTCAAATATAAAAATTATTATTTCACTTACAACTTATTTGATTTAAATAAAAATTATTTGGTTCCAGTAAATATTTATTTGACAATAGTCAAGTAATTCATTATTTGAATCAAATAAATTTTTTTTTCAGTGTAATTTATATAGCATTGAAATTTGCAAATCATGGGTGTCGAATGTGAACCGATTTCGCATTTTTCATAAGGGCGAAAGTCGAATACCGAAGCTAAAGGACGCTCGCCCTTATGGCAAATGCGATTTACTAGGTCTTTACTTTGGACAGAACACTAGTAACTTTTTTCTACTAAATAAACTCTAGTAACTACTACACTAACCAGCGAAAGATATTTCCTGTTCTAGCGAACCAGCGAAAGATATTCACTGATAACCTATTACGTAAATACCGAACACCAAATTACAATTAAAGAAAACTTGATCTTTGTAAAAATATTGTAAAACAAAGGAGACAGAAGTGAGTGAATTTCGCGAGTATATTAGAGCGTGAAAAGAAGGGGTAAAAAAATGGACAGTGTTTGATGATGAGAAAAAGGCGAAACGATGAGACAGATTATCATAACGATCTATGGACTACTTATAAGTTATAGACAAGTAACCAAGGTAGTTGTACCGTAAACGAGTGTTTCGAGTATAAACCTGCTGGACAAACGAGGCATATCCGTCGCTTTGCGGTTCTCCTGTGAAGATCTGCTTCTTCACCAAGTTACTTGTCTTTACCAAATAAAGTAACTGGAACTGATGAAAAGAGTCCAGATATGTCCCCGGAGACGATGAGTCCAACCAAACAGAGATTAAAAAGAACCGGAGTTTATCTTTTCCACCGAGGTGAACGGCCACTGGGCTTGTCAACTCGAAGTAAACTTCATTCTTACGTCACATATAAATGATACACAATGAACTAACCAGCCAATAAAACACTCGTATTGCCAATCATTTGCGTTTTCTATTCTCTGTAGAAAGCAGAAATGACAGAAATAACACGGAAATGTTTATAACAGAACGTTTGTATTTAACAATGTCGAACTAATTTTCGTTTCTAGCAAATAAAAAAATTCTGGAATAAATTAATGAGAAATAAATTAATAATAAATTAATAATAAATTAATAATAAATAAATTAATAATAAATTAATGAGAAAAAAAACAGTTGAATATCTGGAAGATTCGTAAGGCAGGAGGTACAGGTTCTGGTTCCGTGCATCTTTCTTTTTAAAAAGTAAAACCCTAAAGAGCGGCTTTGAACCTGAAAGTATAGTCTGCACTACCAGCAGACTGACAATACGGGACCCCGGTCTCTTATAAGGACCAGGTAACTTAACCTCCAGTTCTTTCAACCCTCTTGCACCCTCTGTTCCCTCAGACATCTCCCACACAGATGTGCGAGTACAATACCTTAAAACTTTTCTCTAAAGCCTTGGATGCACCATTTTCTTGATGCACATGCCGTATTCTGAAAAGTACACAAATTTGCCACAAATTCTCAATGCCTGAAACTCTCCCAAACTCTCCATGTAACGCTTTTTCTCACAACTTATTCTGATCCAAAAAAAACTAGATTCTGAATCTAGAATTAACGTCTACTAATAATACTATTTTTAATCACTAGATTTGAGAATGAAAAATATTTTTATAATCATAGTTCAAAACTTTTTAATTGACCAAAATTCTTTTTTGTTTCAGGTAAGAAAAATATTCACTCTTTGGCTCGTTATCGTGAGTATCAAAAATTTAATATTTGTGACACGATCTAAAGAAAGGGAGAAGCAAAAAGTTTTAGGTTATCTCTCTAAATCTGAATTAGTGAAAAGTCTTCCACTAATTCAAATTAGTTAAAATGTCCTCTAATTTTTAGTAATTTTCTACTAAAACTTCAGTAAAAAAAATTAGAACTACTAAATGAAATAGTAAAATTCTACTAAAATTTAGTGGAAATTTCTACTAATTTTAATTAGTGGAAGACTTTTCACTAATTCAGATTTAGAGAGTAGGTTTGTAAATTTTGAAGTAAAAATACAGGAAAGATGGATCAACTATTAATACAAAATGAATGTCTTTATCCAGGATAATCAATAAAAACTGATTTTAATTTGACATAATTAAAAAGAAACTCTCAATCAGAAAATTAATCTATCACAAACAAACTATAATTTGTTTGCTTCAGATCGCGGCTAGAATTTTTAGCCGAAAAACGAAATTTTTATGACAAGGGACCTTTGCACTTTTTCCATAAAGATACACGCAAAAAGTTTTGGTGCACCAGCTACACCAAGTAAAAAATTTCTATATTCAATTAACACTTACTATTTTCCACAAGGTTTTATATCAGTGAAGTTATTTGAATGTAAAAATTTTTTACTTGGGGCAGCTATTGTGCCAAAATTCTTTCAGTGTATATCTGTTTTTCGGGAACCATGGGGAAGGGGGGGGGGGGTATTGTGGTGTAGCGTTTCTCGTCGTTCCTCTTCGTCGTGTGGGAACTGTTCAGGGTGTGAGCTGAGCAAAGAAAAAGAGGTGCGGGTACACCACACTTCTGCACACCACTTGAAAATCAGGTTAACGTACACACAATATTGTCGTGCGAAAAAAAAAAATAAAATAAGAAACTCATGGTCATACGTGAAACTCGATATTTTGCTAAGCTATCGCATCAAGCATGAACGTCGTCACATATATCGTCGCAACTGATTCTATTGCCCTTTAAAAACGGGCAAATTACTTTTTGACACAAATTTTTCAAAATCTACTTTCAACATTTTAATCAATAGTTTCAATAGTAATTTACCCTAAATTTTCTCTTGTAATTTACCCTAAATTTTGTCTAGTAATTTACCCTATTTTATTACCGCCCCCGCACCCCAATTTTGTCTTTTAAGAACTGCTTAAAAAAGTTTCCGCTCCACATTTTTCTTGTTAGAAAATTCATTCAGTGTCATTGCAATGAGAAAATAGGTAGGAAAATTGTTAGGTTATGTGCTCTGCAAGTGTGCCAACCTTGAGGAGAAAAAGTACAACAGTAGCGCCATCAAAGCGGGAAATTTCAAAAAAGGGGAATTCTATACTGTCACTCTTTAGATATTCTAAATATTGGATTTAAAAGAAAAAAAGATAATTGTGAAAAATCTCTTTCTAAAGTGTACCACAATTAAGTGTGTGAATAAGGGTGCAGTGTTAACACGTTTTTTTTGTATTTTTCAAACCCCTAGAGCTTTGCGAAATTTTAACCACACACGGAGTTTATTTTGCACGCGGTAGGGGAGATCTTCACTTATATGTATATGTATATTGTGTAAAAAAAAAGATTAGGGCGAAAAGCCATATGTTCGATCTCATAACACTTGAAAATAATGCTGACTTTTGAACCTTTTCATGACATTTGTAAAGCCTCAATTCCGACATTAAAAAGAAGCACGAATTCATTTACACTTTTGTATTCACCACAACGAAAAAAAAATATCCTATACCAATTTGTTCGCAGATTATTTCATTGAAATATTTTCGATTCTGTAGTTTGTTGTCTATTACTAAATAGACAACAAACTACAGAATCGAAAAGTTTACTTTACTAAGTTTACTAATTTTTCCAAAAAAATCATCACAAATAATGAATTTGTTAGGAAAAGAATGAACTTTTTTGAAAGATTGGTATTTTAAATAAAATGAGGTAAAAAGTTTTAAATAAAAGTTAATAAATCAGAAATAGATTGATGCTTTCAAGGTCGATTTGGAAAGGATTTCAGTGCAAAAAAGAGGATCAAAGTAATGATGTTGTTTTATGTGTCTTCTTGTGTATCTTTTGTAATTTTACGTGAGAACATGGCACATAAAGATGCTACTGTTTATACCATGGCAGTTTTAACAGATGGTGAATTCATGGTAAATCTTGATCCATATTGAAAGCGTAAACGTAAATCAAAATCAATCCAACCTCCACTTCAAAGCTCTTTTTGAAAGTGAGTTGAAAAAAAGCAACTGACAGTAAAACGATAGTGGTCCTTTTTTGATAGATTCAAATTTTTTTATTCATTAATAAATTTCTCATTATCTGTATGATTTTTCGTTCAGTAACAAGTGGTCGCTTCCTATTTTGATTAAGTAAAACAGAACTTTGTCACACTTCCGCTATACTTCAAACTAAATTATACTTTTAACGTCGTTTGGCTGGTCACTAATAAAAAAAGAATTAAACTAAAACCCTAATTTTTATTTTTAAACTAAAATTTGGAAAATTGGAAATAGAAAATTGGAAATTGAAAATTGGAAATAGAAAATTGGAAATAGAAAATTGGAAATAGAAAATAGAAATTTAGAAATAGAAAATTGGAAATAGAAAATTGGAAATAGAAAATAGAAATTTAGAAATAGAAAATTGGAAATAGAAAATTGGAAATTGAAAATAGAAAATTGGAAATAGAAAATTGGAATTTGAAAATTGGAAATAGAAAATTGGAAATAGAAATTTGGAAATAGAAAATTGGAAATAGAAAATTGGAAATAGAAAATTGAAAATTGAAAATTGGAAATTGAAAATTGGAATTTGAAAATTGGAAATAGAAAATTGGAATTTGAAAATTGGAAATAGAAAATTGGAAATAGAAAATTGGAAATAGAAATTTGGAAATAGAAAATTGGAAATATAAAACTTACGTATTTATGAGTATTTTTATTGATCTCTGCAGTCAATGGTGAATGGTATCGAAGGCATATATTTCTATACAGTGGAAATAAGAATAGAAGGATAGATCTTTACGGGAAGCAAATTCATGGAATGAGCATACACGGACCACTTCAAGTCATACCTGCTGCCATAAGAGAAAAAGAGGGGGCACCCTCCCTTGAAATACCCCGGAGAAAATCAAAGCCTCTACTCCACTGCTTCTCGTAAGTGACGCAAATGATCTTTTTCAGCTGGGTCCGCTTGGTAAACCTCTTCTATTGAAATTCCTTTTTGCTCTGGTATGCGATCCACTTTCTTTACATTACTATATTCCCCCCTAGGAATTTCCAACTTAGACTCGTACAAACTTGTTTTTCATTTTTATCATCAATTTTCCCTTTTTTTTTTTTTGAAAAATTTCAAAACATGATTCTCGTCACTATTCAAAAAAAATTCTTTTTCTCCAAATTTTGAGAATAAGAAAGAAAAATCGAAATCAAGATTATTTCGTTCTATGTTTCGATGATAAGCAGTTAATAGACCAGGAACTTGTTTTTAAATAAATAAATAAATAAATTGTTCAAAAGATCAATAAATCTGGAAAAAAAGTTTGTCAAAGAATACTGAAGAGATTTGGAAGGAATGTTGAATATGCGGTGTTAAGCGCGAAGTGCACTCAAGTGCATCGTGGATCTATTTCATAATCTTTATAAATCATAAATAAAGTCTTAAAAATGTAGATTCTAAAATTACATTTTCCTTCAACATTACATGGCAATATTTGATAAGGTGTCATTTAGTGTTTATTAATAAATGACGTTGTGTTGATGAACGTCGACATTGCTCGGTCAGGTGCTCGTAAACCTTGTATATACCAAGATTATAATTTTATCTGTCATTGGAAATGCGCTCGTTATCATGTGCAAGGAATTGAGACCAAATCGACTTCGTATTATCTGCATATTACGCGTCTCATATTCAACTAAATAACAATAATAATAGTTCACAATTTGAAACTTTTCCTCACGCGATCCATATATAATGTCGAATTTTCTTTTCTCGAATCTCGAATTTTCTTTCTAAATCCGCATTTTTTTTTTCTAAAAAAAATTATCAATACTTTATAATTTAGTGAAAATTTCAGTAATCTATAATTCTCCTTTTTGCCATCCACATTTTTTTTCTCTTTTGAGAACAGCTGAAAAACATTTTTTTCGAATTTGAAAACTATTTGTACTCAAGCAGCACGTAATATAACCTTAAAATGAAGGGAATATTCCATTGAATATTCGGAATATTCCGGTGAAATATTCCAGGGATATTAAAGTAATATTAAAATGTCCGCCTCATAGGAATATTCCAAGAAAATATCGAGGGAATGTTCCCGGTAATATTGAAGGAACATTCCCAGGTAATGTAGAGGGAATATTGAAGGAATATTGAAGGAACATTCCCAGGTAATGTAGAGGGAATATTGAGGGAATATTCCACGGTAATATTCGGAAAATAAAAATTAAGTTTTTTTTCTCATTAAATATACAATTTATTGCAATTTTTACGCTTTCAATATTACCATGTAGTTTCAACATTTTTTCAATTTTCCGAATATTACCGTGGAACATTCACTCGATATTCCCTCTACATTACCTGGGCATGTTCCTATAATATTACCGGGAACATTCCCTCAATATTTTTTTGGAATATTCCTATGAGGCGGACATTTTAATATTAGTTTAATATCCCTGGAATATTCCACTGGAATATTTAGAATATTTAATGGAATATTCCCTTCACTTTAAGGTTATATTACGTGCTGCTTGGGTAAAAGTTTTAGTTAACAGTATTCTGGAAGTGAAAGAACCAGTTAATAATAATAAGTTCTTTACCAGTGTTACCTAAAGTAAAAAGTAAGTCGCATTTGTCATAAGGGCGAGCGTCCCTTAGCTTTGTTATTCGACTTTCGCTCTTATGGCAAATGATTATTATTTGTATACTAGCAGGTTTTTATTTTGGGCAGAAGATGGTGGAAAATTTAAAACAGTTGGAACAATTTATTTTTAATTAGAAAAATCGTTTTTTTTTTGCATTCGAGAATAAACCATTTGGGAGGGTAATTGAATCGCTATTGTGGAAACTGGAGAGTAATTATCCGTTAACCTGTCGTAATATTTATAGAACTATGGCGCCCTTTTTTGGCTCTTGAGGAAAGCTGAAGGAAGCCTCTGACACATGGGTCCGCATAAGTCCCCATGTGACCCCACTCCAGACCTTTTTGACTAAGCATCCTTTTGTGCTTTTATGCCTGGTTGCTCTAGACTAATAGACATCCACTTGGCTCTTCTAGAAAAGAGACGCAATTTGCGCAGAAGACCAAGTGCTCCTCAACGATTCTTTTTCTTCTTCTTCTTCTTCTTCTTTATTATTTATTCTAAAAGAAAACATCTCCGGATATCTTTGACAAATCTTGGCACTTATTTTCTGGAAGAAAAGAGCAAAATTACTATTCTCTATGGGGGTTTTTTTTACAAAAGAAATCCTAATTTAATACTTCATTAAACTATCATTAGGATGACTTTTTTTTCCTCATAATCACTATTCACGAATATAATACCTGTGGTAAATTTTTTTTTTTTTTTGGAATATTAATGAAAGATAATAATTAAATTCGAAATCAGTAACTGGTTTTGGAGAGGAATGGTTTTTTTTTATTACAAGTGTCCGTTTCAGGTATATATTCCCCCTTTTTTTAGGAAGAAGCCTGCGTGAGGAAGGTTCCACATTAAAGACAATGTAACGTAATGATCATTATCATCGCCATGACGATGACTTTAGAGGGAAATATAGGGGAACGAAAATAATCAGTTACATTTTTCCATGAATTCGTTGAAAACAGTCTCTCAAACCTAAAATTACATCACATTAACGAAGCGTGAACCCTTCTCCCTCTTAATATTTTCTTTACGCGAAATAACGGAAATTGTTTGCCTTTCATGGATTCTTATTTCCGTTAATCATTTTTTACCGAAATTAAATCACACTGAAAATGGAAATAATTTCCCTAAATGATTCTTTAAGACTCATTTAGAGAATTTGAATCGAAATCATTTTGAATTGAAATAAAATTCGAATTTTAATAGTAGCTAAAAAGTGGGTCAATGATAAATTACTGTACCTATATGTAGAGAATTCTTTCAATAGTGAAGGAAAAAAATGTTTTTTTTCCTTTTGTGATAATATATATTATATTACGCTCGTGCTTAATAACCCATTTATCTCTTTGATTAAGAATTGCGTGACCATAAGTCGTCGCGCACTTATACTCAGTCACTTTGTGCATAAGTCCCGGGTACAACAATACGCCTAATAAACACGCACTTATTCATCACTTTCTATCATTCTTTAATTGTCATTTAAGCAAGCTCTTCATCATGAAAATTGAATCGTACAATAATAACAATGAATAATTTCTCTCTCGAATAAGTATTTATCGAATGGGATTTTTATATAGAAACGAAACGTTTATGTAATTAAGTAAAGATTTTTTTTCCTGAAATAAGGTAAAGAACAAAATTATAATAATCCACAAGGGTTGAAAAAAAATGGAACATTAACGAAAATTTTCTATTCGGAGAAATTCGTCTTTAAGGCATAGCACAAGTGGTCCATTTAACAGGTAGGTAGATGAAGATGGATCGTCTGTGGTTGCTAAATTAGTTCTTATTCCTCGTTTGGACCGATGGATTCAAAAGAGGAACCAGGGGGGGGGAGAGCACCAGGTGCAGACGATTTGAAACTTCCAGTTTCAAATGTGTGTGTGTGGTACACAAATGCAAACCCGGAAGCAGGATCTTGCGCATACAAGCGCGTCCTGTTCTAAGGATTTCGCCTCCTCTATGTCCTCCTTTTCTTTTTCACATGAACTCACATCTCGTCTCAGGTTTTTGCCTAGCAGCTGGCCCAGATGGTTGCGTATGTGTCCTTCAGCCTTGCTCTGTTTTAAGGCAATTTTTATACTCTCGACACCTCCTGTCAAATTTTCAAGCAAAAAAAAAAAAAAAAAAAAAAAAAAAA